>BQNB010010294.1:0-84323 GCA_026074375.1 Tanacetum coccineum
TGGATGAGATAGGATTGCTAAGTGGTCAATTCTCTAGCTGAGTATAAAAGCTCAAGTCAGGGTTATGATTCTCATAACCCTAAATCTATACCTGTTTCTTTCTCTCTCAATTATCATTCTCTCATTGTTCTTGATTTTTATCCTAGTTGATCCCTTTATTCAACCTTGATTTTGTTCTTGATTTATATTGTAATAGAAATATTATCATTTAGATAATAGGATTACAACAGATTAGCTGAGGCAATCTCTGATTGGTTCTAATTTGTGTTGATTATGACCAACTTGCAGTTTGAGAGATTATTATACCTGAATTAAGATTCAGGATCTTATTGTTTTAATATAAATCTGTTTATGGTATCAGAGCCAGATTTTCTTTCTTGCTCTGGATTTTCAAATTAGGGTTTATAAAAAAGGGGTTTTGATCAATTAACAATTGTTAATTGATAATTATAACGTTTTTAAGGAAATGCCTAATTTTTAAGAAAATTAGGGTTTGAGAAATTTAGGGCTTTTGATCTCTAAAGGATTCTTGGATTTAATTGACTATTGTCAGTTGATCTACTGGTGTTTGTGGTTGTTTTGAGGTATATTCTGGAGAAAACCCTAATTTTTCAAAATTAGGGTTTGGTGTTTGGGTATAAAGGTGCTGGGTTCTTCTTGTTATTCTTTGACTAAGTGAATCAAAGGATAATAAGAAAGTCTTTCGCTGATATTATTTGCTGATTGCATGCTTTGTAACACCTCTCACGCTCTTTCTTCTTTATTCTTTCTTTAATTTGGTTCTCAATTTAGTTTGCCCTTGACCTACCACTTTAGTGGTAAGGAAACCTAGGAACTATCTGAATTGTGTATGTTCTGTGTTATTGTTTTTTATTGTTGCTTTATTATATTTGCTGCAATGTCTGTTCATAATTATGTTCATAATACTCCTCATAATTCTGATGATGAGGACGTTAATGATCCTGTTGTCACTTTAATTAGTTAACTGGATTTAATTCATCCTCTTTATTTACATCCTAATGATTATGCTGCTTTAACTGTTGTTTCTATGAAACTTAAAGGGATTGAGAATTATCAAGTTTGGTCATGTGCTATGTTACTTGCTTTAGAGTGTACAAATAAAATTGGCTTTACTGATGGTTCTTGTGTAAGGTCTAATACTGATAAAGTTTTAGGAAGACGATAGGATAGAGTCAATGCTATTATCTTGGGGTGGATTTTAAATTCTATTTCTGAGGAACTCTTTCTTGGTTAAATTTTTTCAAAAAGGGCAAGACATGTTTGGGAAGAATTAAAATAAACATACGATAAAGTAGATGGATATGTGACCTTTAGTTTGCATTATAAAATTCATACTTTGAGCCAAAGTGGGTCCTCTATTGCTGATTACTATCATAAGTTGAATGCTCTGTGGAAACAATTTGATGCTTTGGTTGAGTTGCCTAGATGTACTTATCATGTTGCTGATGGTTTTAAGAAACGTAATCAGTTAATGAAGTTGATGCTATTCTTGATAGGTATTGATGATACTTATATGCAAATAAGAAGTTATATATTGTCCAGAGAGACCTTGCCTAATGTTAGGAGTATATATACTATTATATCCAATAAGGAATCCTACAGGATTGCCTCTGGTAATATTACTGAGACCTCTTAAAGATCTCGGACTTCTGCATTCACTGCTAATGTTCCTAATAGAGAGAATTATCAGAGATCTCAGGTCTAAAATAATATCCCAAGACCTTCTAACACTGTCAGACCTAATAATAATGGGAATAGAAGAACTGTTGGGGTTCTAATCTGGTCTGTGAAAACGGTGGTTTCAATGGTCATACCATTGATAGATGTTTTAAAATCATTGGTTATCCTCCTAATTTTGGAAAAAAGAAGGCTGGACAAAATGTTAAAGGGAAAAATGTTTCTAACAATGATGTTGGTTCCAGTTCTTCTTCTGGTTTTTTTGATGAACAATTGTCTACTCTTATCTCTTTTATCAAAGAAAATTCTGTTAATGGGAAAGGTGTGCAGGCCAATATGGCAGGTACAGTTTTTAACACAAGCAAGTTGTTTAATAAAAACTTCAATAAGTTTTTTTGCTCTAATAGTATGACTCATACTAAGCTTGATACCAAGGGTGTTATCACAGATTCTACAGGTAATCAACACATTACATTCACTGATAAATTTCTTACTAATGTCATTGATATTTCTTATTTGAAAATTATAGTTTCTCATCCTAATGGTATTGAGGCCTTTATTACTAAAATTAGCAATATGCCTTTAACTGATTATTTGACATTATTTGATGTGTTGGTGGTGCCTGAATATTGTGTTAGCCTAATGTCTGTGCATAAGGTTGCTAGGGATAGCAAGATGATTTTTGCTTTTGATGAGCTTAAGTATTATATCTTAAATCAGGATTTGAATGCAAGGAAAGTTCTAGGGACTGGTAGACAATTTGGTGGTTATATTACTTTGATGGAAATCAAGGTAGAGAACTTGAGAGTTTTTGCATTAATAATGTTTGTTTTTTTGTCTAAATATACATGGAATTATAGACTTGGTCATCCTGCTGACCAAGTTCTAAATGTGTTGAGACCAAGTTTGTTATTTGAGAATGATAAGTCTGATGTTATGTGTGATATTTGTCAAAGAGCCAAACAGACTAGAGAACCATTTCCTCTTAGTGATCATGTGTCCACAGAGATACGTAAACTTGTTCATTTAGATTTGTGAGGACCAAACAAGGTTACTAGTAGAGATGGTTTTAGATATTTTTTCACTATAGTTGATGATTTCTCAAGAGTTGTTTGGGTTTTTCTTCTAAAAAATAAAACTAAAGTTTTTGACTTTGTAACAGTTTTCTATAATCTCATTGATAAACAGTTTAATAAGAAAATTAAGATTTTCAGAAGTGATAATGGGGCTGAATTTGTTAATCATAAGTTCACTACCTTTTGTGAAATTCATGGCATTATACATGAGACTTCTTGTAGTTACACCCCTCAACAAAATGAGATTGTTGAGAGAAAGCACAGGCATTTTCTTAATGTTGCTAGGTCTTTTTTATTTTAGGGAGGGTTGCCTCTTAATATGTGGACTTAATGCATTCTAACTACTACTTAATAGATTAACAGATTATTACCTTCTCTTAAACATTTAATGTCTTTTGGTTGTCTTGCTTATGCCACCATTTTAAATAGTAGCGATAAATTTAGATCTAGATCTGAAAAATGTGTCGTAATTGGATATTCAAATTATAAAAAGGGATACAAATTGTTTAGTCTGGATCAAAAACAGATTGTTTTTCTAGGGATGTCAAGTTTTTGAGGATATCTTTCCTTTTAAACAAAAAATTAACATGCTTGATGAATCATCTGTTCCAATATTAAATAATTTGAATTTCTTTGATTTTGATTATCTTAATGATCATTCTGATATACCTAATGATGAGGAGAGAAGTGACCCCATCCTTAATAGGTATGGCACTCCATCTCCTCACCCTGGTAGCACTTTTGAACCCCTGAATGAGAGTGGGGAAGGGCATTCTCACGGTTTAAATGTTGTTGCTAGTGAGGAAGAGAGGTCTGTAAACCACGAGGACAATTAAAATATTATTTCTGAGGGTAATGGTCTCTTATTTTCTAGTCAAAATGATCAAGATATATTTGAAATTTAAAATCTTAGGAGGTCTTCTAGGCCTCTTGTTTTTCAAGAAATTATAATGATTTTATTGTTGAGTCTAAAGTTAAATATGATTTGGAAAAATATGTTAACTATTCTCATCATTCAAAAGATAACTATTGCTTTGCTTCTGTTTTAAACAAGAGTTTTGAATCTAAAAGCTTTGAGGAGGCTGCCAAACATCAGCCATGGGTTGATGTTATGAATTCTGAAATTGATGCCCTTTATAGAAATAATACTTGGGACTTAGTTGATCTTCCTAAAGGAAGGAAAGCCATAGGTTCTAAATGGGTTTGGAAAATAAAATATAAGTCAGATGGTGAAATAGAAAGATATAAAGCTAGATTAGTTGCTAAAGGTTTCAATCAAAAGTAGGAATTGAATTTGATAAAACCTTCTCTCCTGTTGTTAAAATTATTACTGTAAGATGTCTTGTTAATCTTGTTATTCAAAATGGCTGGACTTTATATCAAATGGATGTTAACAATGCTTTCTTATATGGTGACTTGAATGAAACTATTTAGATGTACATGCTCTTTGCCTCCATGTTACTTTTCCTAAAAATGAAACTAGGGTTTGCAAATTGAATAAATCATTATATGGGTTAAAGCAGGCTCTTAGACAGTGGAATGCTAAGCTTACTTATGCTCTTGTTAAATGTGGTTTTGTGCAGAGTAAAAGTGATTATAGTCTTTTTACTAAGAAGTTTGGTGATGTTTCTATTGCTTTACTTGTTTATGTAAATGATATTATTATCATTGGAAATAATTTGCATGAAATCAATAAGTTCAAACAGTTTCTTAAAACAAAATTCGTGATCAAAGATTTAGGAAAATTGAAGTATTTTTTAGGAATTGAATTTTTAGAAACCTCAAGTGGTATTTGCTTAAATCAAATGAAATATTGTCTTGAGATTATTGATGAATTTGGTTTACTTGTAAGTAGCATTCTTAAATTCTTGACAGCTAATATTTCCTTGTCAAGTGAAACTAAGGGATAATGATCATTTGCTTGAGAATTAGTTCTGACTACTAAAATTAATTGTAAAATGATATACTTTGACAATATAGCCTGTATTGCTTACAGTGTCTTTTGCCTTAGTCAATTTATGCATTGCCCTCTTAAAAGTCACTTGAAAAATCTTCTATAAGTTATCAAAGTAACTTAAAGGTTCTTTAGTTAAAGGTTTTAAATGTGTTTAAAAACTTCCACATGTGGCACTGTGTTTAAATCATATAAGTGCAGATTTTGGGCAAGATGTACTGATACAAGAGTATGTTAATGAGTTTTTGTGTTTATTATGACATGGTTCTTTATTCTCGAAATTAATTAGAAACCAAAATACTATTTCCAAGTTTCACAGAGGACTGAGTATATAAACTTAGCTTTGTGACTTTGAAGTTGTCTGGTTAAGATTTTAAAAGGAACTTAAATGCAATAATTAATTGATAGGTAAAGTATTTTTGTCGATATAATTTAGCATTAAAATTGTGCCAATCATATTTTCCATGAATAGAAACCAATATATATAAACAATCTGCTTACATTTTGTAAGAGAAAAGATTCTTTCTGGGGTAGTTAAAAACTGAGAATTAACATCGACAAATCATACATTGCAGGGACGTTCTAACTAAGAGGATCTGGGGATATTAAAAAAAAATAGCATAAATTTTGCGATGTTCTAATTGACTGGTTGGATATGTTTGAGAATATGAGATTAAGGGAGAGATGTTGAGATTACTTCTCTAATTCTCAAAAATGGTACAGACAAATTTTGTACTTTTTTTTTTTGTATGGTTAATATCTGTTTGGATACGCTTTGGGGCCTCAAGCAGCAGGAGCTAAAAGATGGAGGCTAGGAGCTGCCAAAGTGGTCATTCACTTGCTGAGTATTAATCAGGGTTATGATTTCATAATCCCTAAAATTATATTACATCTTGCCTTTACAATTATCATTCTCTCATGTTCTTGATTCTTGAATCCTAGTTGATCTTCTTTTATTCAACCTCTAATTATGTTCTTGATTTATATTGTAATAGAACTATTATCATTTAAATATAGCCCTTGATTGGTCTTGATTTGAGTTGATTAAAATTGAAATTCAGGATCTTATTCTTTTAATATAAATGTGTTCACTTAACTAGCATATAACTAATGTTAACAAATTTATTTTTATGGATTATTGAGTTACAATTTCTGAGTGTTCGGCTCAATAAACTAAACAAGTTTTCATATACCAACTAAGCTAAATACAAATTTTTAAAAAGTTTGTTGTTGAACTTATTCGTCGCTTTACCATTTTGTTGGAGCTATGAAAAGTATCTAACTCGACTCTAAGCTAAAGTAGATCGTGCTGAATAGTTCGATTTCATTACATAACACCTCTAGTTTCAAGATTGGATGAAACCAAGACCTCTATAGAGATAAAGAGCATGCTTTATTTTATGTCGAGAAAGTCAAAATAATAACACGCCACTTTTTTTTCTCACAAATAAGATAATCGCCTTTAGTAATAGATGACTTGCTTTGACTTATAAATCGATTTCAAAATGAAAGCAAATATGTGGAAAGAATGTTCACACCATTTTCTTATCTTTTTAGAGCCATTATTGTGATATTTATCTTGGACTTTCGGTGTGTGTATCAACTATATATGTGAACAATTTTCTTAAAATATCTTACATTAAACAGTTAATACATTGCATGATTAGTGAAAATACGAAGATTCAACAAGCATTGTACAATAAAAACTGAAACTCGTTGTCCAAAGTGTCATCGATCAAGAACTTGAAATGTTGTCCAAATTGTCATCTTGTTTGTCTAAATTATGCTGAAACATCTTACCACAAATGAGAAAATACCCAAAGTTTACTGCCCCAATTGCTGCTAACAACCAATAAACTATATCCAATCTACCATATTAGTCTTCATCAACCAAGTATGGTACTTTTCCTAATCATAAATCGGTATCCCTGTGTCAATTAATAATCAACTCGCCACAACAACGAATATAATAGCACGTAGATGTACTACGCAAACGATGTGGGAATCTTGATATATAAACAAAATTGGCCTGGAAAGAAAAAGGCCTTCGCTTACTCCTATAATTGTTAGAAAGTACCATAAAGCAATAATGCTGAGAGAATGTCAAGAATTGTGGTTGTAACCATGGGATTATATCAACCAGATCGTTTGCGCTATAGCCCGTGTATCTTTGGGCCTCACGACGGGCAGCTGAACAAACGCTATAACTGTGAAGTACATGCCCAACTCTATAGTTGTATGGCTTGTTAGAGGTGATCTCGGTACTTTTCTCGGCCCCCCAACATGGGAATATGAAGCGTGTCTGTATAAACAATTGAAAGATGTAGCTAGGTGTTGAAAAATAAGAACAGAGGACTGCAGGGAATTTGAAAGGTGGTAACCACCAAGGTGTGATCAATGGATAGAGCTTGGAGGTTGGTATGTTGTCTAAAACATACCAACAAGCAATTAACTTAACGCTAGAGGAACATAAGTGGCTGAGCGTTTCCTGATTAGCATTTTCAAGTCTTCCACTTCTTGTACACTGCTTAGGCTCGATGATTTTGACTTTGGGCCATCAGATTCAGTCTTTATAGCCCCCCGATTTAAGAACCTACACGAAGATTATATATAAAAATTTAAACCGGAAATTAATATTGTGATCAGCTTCAGTATTTAACTCATGATTTTGCATGGACTTTCGATATATTTGCTAAACCCTTGTTTATTCAAGCTACATTATGAGCTAAATTAAGAAACTTTGTGGAGTATATATACCTAAAACTATCTGATGGGCTTGTGGTAGATTTTATGTCTATATCATAATTATACTCTTGGTTTCTTGAAGAAATGTTTCTCTTCCTCACAGCGGCAACTATAACTCGAGCAATGCTAGTAAAAAGGGCTACAGTAGAGTTTGATTCGTCCGTTAGAACTTTTCTTTTCCGTGACAATGAATAGGATCACACGACTAAGTACTAGCAGCACCAATCCCAAACCCACGTTCGCACAACCTCACAGTGAATTTGAAACTACACTATACCTGTCGCAAATTATCGACTATGCAATCATTCTTGGCACCAATTTTCCAAATTGAAATGATTGAATACTATTAGATCCATAAATGATCACATCCATTGTCAAGCAAGGGGTGAAAAGCGTGCTCCAAACCTAATATAAGTCAAAACCCTAATATATGTTATAAAATTCCGTATTGAAGCTTTGATGGAGACTCACATGGGAGAGACATGTTGGTACATGATGAAGGTCTTAGGGAAGATAAAGAAGCTGTTAACGTCATAAGTGTCATGCCCTGAAATGATCATTAAATTGTAAGTAATTTAATTAATTATAAGACCAACGTATAATAAATTAACATGCAAAAATACTTGCAATATGTCATCACCAAATCAAATTAATAATCAAAATAAGCTACCATGAGTGAAACAATTAAGAAAACCGCGATGACAACGAAGGAGCCGTAAAAGGAGTCTACGAGAATAGCTCCAGCAATCGGAATGAGAAAGGAGCAGCCCAGGACGACGTTGTTGATTTTAGTGGCATCAATGCTCTTAACGTTATACTTGGTGATAAGGTACACAATGAGGTTTCCTACCAGCCCTCCTGATGCCAATGTTATAGCAAACATACATCCTACATCATAAGACAATTATCATATGCACTTTCTGAAACACATCCGACCCATTATTCAAAACATGTCAAGAAGTATGAACATGCATCAAAACATATGTGGTTTTAACATAAATGTAAAGTTTTTATGAATTATAATTAGAATAAACCTAATAGGAAGGGGAAGGTAGTCCATCCTCCTCTACTATTAAGTTTGCTTAAGACAATGTTTGTGTCTTCAGCTGTCATGCATTGACTGCTGTTTTGTCCTTCAACATCTTTCTTTGACTGACCAATCTCCATTTTTTGCTGTTTTAGATCTTAATGAGCAATTGAGAATGGGATTATCCATGTATATATATAAAGACTTAAGAGTTAAGGGTATTAGTATGAATTAAAGATGCAACAAAAGTATTAGTGATAAATAGGCCCAAGCCCAGTTTGTGGGCTTTGGGTCTGTTAGTAGGGGTGTTCACGGGGCGGTTCGGTTCGGTTAGTTGGAAGATTTAAACTATCCGTCGCGGGGGTGTAGTACATTATTACTATCCGTCGCCGAACAGTACTAGGCGGGGAACGGGGGAATGCGGGTACCCGATTGTGAGCGGTACCGCGGTTCGGGTCAAGGTTTATACGTTTTGACGTTTATAGAGTTTAACGTATAAAAATAAACATAGACTAGAAAAATAAAATGTATTGCTAGGTAAAATTAAAAGAGTTTGAATTTAAAAGTCATATTAAAAATACCGTATTTCGTTACAATAAATGCCATTCACTATAATAATATACACGTAGTAACAAAAAATATTACTCGACGTTAACATTACGATCACATTAAACAATTTTCAACATAGATTTTTATCAGTAAGTGTTTATTTACGAGCGAAATAGTTCGTTTATTTTAAATAAAGTATTGAATATCGGTTAAAATTGTCAAATTATTTGAATATTATTTAGGAAAATAATTCATGTATAATATGTTTTGTCCTTCAACATCTTTCTTTGACTGACCAATCTCCATTTTTTGCTGTTTTAGATCTTAATGAGCAATTGAGAATGGGATTATCCATGTATATATATAAAGACTTAAGAGTTAAGGGTATTAGTATGAATTAAAGATGCAACAAAAGTATTAGTGATAAGTAGGCCCAAACCCGGTTTGTGGGCTTTGGGTCTGTTAGGGTTTCATTGATGTAATTTCCTATAAATAGTGGTTGATAATAAAGTTATACCTACGGGGTTTCATTTTCTAACATGATATCGGAGCAGGTCTGATCCTTAAACAGACCGAGGTGGCTATGTCACCACCCCGTCAAACCCTAATCTTCCCCTCAGCATAAACAATACGTATCCCTAAAACCTATCCATAAAAAAATACCGTTCCAAAAATCCATACAAGAAAATAAAAAAACAAAAAAAAACCTATTCATCGACATGTGGAGACTGGTGTTGTTAGTTCACGATTGATAAAACAATCAAGAATATCAAGGATGCCAATGGTTGTATCTGATTTCAAAGTCAATTTACTAATATTCTTTTTCAGCATCAAGATGTTTTGTCGAG
This sequence comes from Tanacetum coccineum, assembly GCA_026074375.1. Classification (NCBI taxonomy): domain Eukaryota; kingdom Viridiplantae; phylum Streptophyta; class Magnoliopsida; order Asterales; family Asteraceae; genus Tanacetum; species Tanacetum coccineum. Next base: position 9,898 of record BQNB010010294.1, read on the forward strand.
TGAGGAGCTTGGATACGAGTTGTTTTTCTTTTTAGGATGTTATTTTTTTTAATTGTTTTTTTTTAAGTTTTTTTTTTTTGTTGATTTGTGCTAAGGTCACAAGGTTCTTTTAAACGTGCAAGGTCACGGTCATGCAAGGTCACGCAGCTTACTATCGTGCAAGGTCACAATATTCTTTATTGTTGTTCGTGCATCGGTCACGAGCCAGTTCGGTTTTTTTATTACGTTAATGTTTTTATTAGGTTTTGTTTTTGTTTTCTAGTTTACTACTCCAGTCCGAGCTTTCGTGATTTCGCCGCTCGGATTGCCGGGGACTATTAGTGGATAAATAGGCCCAAGCCCGGTTTGTAGGCTTTGGGTCCGTTAAGGTTTCATTGATGTAATCTCCTATAAATAGTGGTTGACAATAAAGTTATACCTACGGGTTTCATTGTCTAACAAAAAGTAGCAATCATGTGAAAATGGATTCCTACCATGATGATGGGGGTATAGAGTGTCAAATTAATCCCACAATACCGAACATAGTTAGCATGCTTGATATAATAAGAAAGAAGATGAGATTGGTAATGGTCTCAGCTGTAGGGATGGCAATGGGTCGGGGAATTTCGGGGATCATGTTTCCCATCCCCATCCCCAATCTCAATATCCGTCCCCATCCCCGGCCCCATACCCGACGGGGAAAAAAATTCAATCCCATCCCCGTCCCCATCGGGGACGGGGATCCCCATCGGGGAATCGGGGATTTTTTTCGCATGTATAATCAAGTCTTTTGTAATTATCTAACTTCATATATTTTTGCACTTAGCTACCGTAACATCCAATAAAGTATAATAAGCATTAAAATAGGATATACGAATTAATAAATTAAAGATACATAACTTCATAAATCGTTTTGCATACTTCGTACATACATCAAGAATTTAAAACCAATTGAAATAAAAGTACAAGTCTAATATAAGTGATTAGCATTAGCAGTTGTGTTTTGAGAGGCTATGGTTTTTATTTTTGATTTAAATATGATAGGTAGAACCAAAGAAGATGAAAAGTTTGGTATGAAATAATATCAAATAAATTATTAGGCCTCTAATATAAGTGATATTTAAACTTAATACTTTTCGGGTATGGGTTCGGGTACGGGTACGGGTACGGGTATCAAGAGGTATTATCATCCCCACCCCCATCCCCGTTTTTAATATCGGGGATTCCCCATCCCCGTCCGCATCCCCGGTCAATTCGGGGATTCCCCGGTCAAAACGGGTTCGAATATCGGGTCCCCATCGGGTACGGGTTTTATTGCCATCCCTACTCAGCTGGGATTGTACATAGGAATCCGTATATTTCTCGATAAATAAATTAGTTGATCTTCCTATAATATTAAAATTTTACGCATTACCCAAGCCATTTGACTAGCGATATGTGAGTGTGCAAATTAAAACAAACGTTGGGAGTTTAAGAGTGTCAAAGACATTTGTGAAATAGGCGTCGTAAATGTGTGAAAAATTGTGAGGGCCCGTTTGGTTCGCGGAATCTTAAAGATTATGATGGAATTGGAATATAATTTTATTCAATAACGTGTTTGGTTGGCAGATTCAAAGAATTCGGAATTTCATTTCTTAATGTGTTTGGTTGGCAAATGGAATTAAATGAAATTCCTTCAAAATCTCATATATATGGAATTCAACATTCTATGGCAAAATGAGAAGATTGTTTACAGTTCTATGGAATTCAAATTATTCTTATCATTGTTGTTTTTATTATTATTATTATTATTATTATTAATAAACTTTTTTTTTACATGAAGTTGGATGGGAGTCTAAACACAAGCTGTGTTCCCACTCCTTTTTGAATTATTATTATTATTATTATTATTATTATTAATTTTTCTTTTATTTTTTTTTAAATGTAATTTTTCTTACATAAAGTTGGATGGGAGTCTGGACACAAGTTGAGCTCCCACTCCTTTCTGAATACACATTATTTTATATTTAATAATAATTATTTATTTAAATCTAAATATAATTTCAATTTTTATAGCTTACTTTTTTTACCTTAATAAAATTATAAAATTATATTTTATAAAAAAATAATGTTTATTAAAATAACATTAAATATAATAGCTTATAGATATATATATATATATATAGATATATATATATATATATATATATATATATATATATATATATATATATATATATATATATATAGATATATATAGAGGAATGTTAAAATAAAAAGAACAAATATAGCGTTGGAAAAGAAAAAGATAAAAAGCAAACTTTTTTTTAAACAGTTCTCGAAAAATACTAAAAAAATCCATAATTCAGTATGTGTTGCGCGTGCATAAAACTATGTAAAAGAATTTTTCTAAATTTTGGAGTGTTTATACTTTTTTAAATGCGCAAAAAAAGAAATTATTATGCACAAAAAAATTTTTGATGCAACAAATTTTTCCGACTTGTTATAGTTTGATGCCGCATAAAATTATTGATGCAAAAAATCTCAACAAAATTTGGGTAAAAAACGAATTTTTTGACATGCACAAAAAACCGATCTTAATGTCACAAAAACACAAAACTGTTTTTTTAATAAATTATTTCGGCAAAACTATCCCTTTTAGAAAAACTTCCTTTTACAACTTTTTTCATGCACCAACATACAACGATCTTGTGTAATTTATTAGAATTTTTTAAAGAACTTTTTTAAAAAAATAAATCTTTTTATATCCTTCTCACGAATATTGTCTTTTTTATTTTGATCTTTAATCCTATATATATTTATTAAAATAACATTAAATACAATAGTTTATATATATATAAAATTTAAAAAAATACAATTACATATTATATAAAAACACTATTTATTTAATATATTAGTTTATACAATATTATTTAAAAATTTATTATTGTTATTTTATAAGTAATTTATTTATTAAATAATATATAATTTATTAATTTTAAACTAAAATTAAATTTTATATATTTTAATATAATTTGTTTTTTCTCATTTTATTTTCTTCCAACCAAATATGCGCTAGTTTTTGCAAATTCTAATTCCTTCAGATTCCAAATCTTAAGGATTCCAATTTCTAACATTTCATTTCTTCACATTTCAATTCCTTAAACAGAATTCAATTTCGTCAAAAACATTCTGCGAATCAAACGGGCCCTAGTTGTTGACAAGGAAAAAAGTTCCTTACACATATTTTGAGTCCCTACAATCATTTATGATGTCATACTCCATTTTGGAAACACTCAACAACCGGGGTGTTCATTGTTGATTAGTTAAGGGTATCACTGATATTTATTTTGTGTAATTGTGATTTACTTAAGATGAGGGGCTTATTTAGGTTTAGTTCGTAGTTGAATCAGGAGATACAGCGCACACTAGTTTTAGCTAGCTTGATGTCGCTACAACTAAGTAAGGGGGCCGCGCCCTCTTGGAGGGAATATATACTCAAATGATATTTGGGATTCGGGTGTTACCCGTTTTTCCCAACAAAAAACACAACTTTTACCAACATTTGTGACTCTTCTCGCCAACCATATTTAACCGAATTAAACTAACTTTCGGTTATGTTTTATATCAAAAACTTTGATCTATTCCAAACATAACACAAATAATAACTTTCTTTGCATTGCTTTAATCTCTCAAGCCGAATTTTTTTGAATTACTCGATTGAGGATTTCATGATACCCGGAGCATATAATGTTGAAATATTTCAATCTGAAAATAATCTCAACAAGATTCATATAATATATCCATATTGTCTAGCTTTTATTAAGGCCGTCTTTGAGGGGGTCAAGGTGCTAACGCACTAAGCACAAAATTTTCAAAAGGCCCAAAATATTCCCGTTAATTTATTAACTATTGTACAAATAATTTCGTTTCCGAGGAAAAAAAAAGTATTTAATTGTGAAAAAATATCATAAATGAAAATATGTAAACGTTTAGATCAATAACTATTATATGTATATATAAACATTTCTTTCTAAAATACCTCGTTTTCAAAATTATTGCCCATAACCATTACAACTCTTTAACGCACAAACGTTAGGGACGACCCTGGCTATTACACTCTCACACCAACCTAAATTCCGAACACCGGATTTTTTCATCTCTAGTTATTTATAAACGTCGAGATTAATTTCCTCAACACTAGTTCAAAACGCTCAGGGTAAAACTGAAAGAAGATAGAAAACCCCGCAGGATATGATATGTTATTTCACCACTATTTATAGATACAAGTGGATAGGCTTGAGCCCAATGACTAAAATACAACTAATAAAATAAATGTACAAGACTAATCCTATAATCATACCAAATATAAGAGTCAACTATGACTTACTAATATTATCAATTAATTTAATATGTTCATCTAATACTCCCCCAGTTGGAGCGGAGGTCTTCGATCTGACTGGAGTTAAACTTGCAAACGGAGATAAATCTTGAGAAGAAACTTGATAGAGGTTCAACTTGATAGAGGTTCAGATTGATTTGCTAATAATTGAAAAACAAGATATTTGATACCTTCGCTTTCGGTGGATACAATTATCTCTAGTTATTTATAAACGTCGAGATTAATTTCCTCAACACTAGTTCAAAACGCTCAGGGTAAAACTGAAAGAAGATAGAAAACCCCGCAGGATATGATATATTATTTCACCACTATTTATAAATACAAGTGGATAGGCTTGAGCCCAATGACTACAATACAACTAATAAAATAAATGTACAAGACTAATCCTATAATCATACCAAATATAAGAGTCAACTATGACTCACTAATATTATCAATTAATTTAATATGTTCATCTAATACTCCCCGCAGTTGGAGCGGAGGTCTTCGATCTGACTGAAGTTAAACTTGCAAACGGGGAGAAATCTTGAGAAGAAACTTGATAGAGGTTCAAATTGATTTTTTTTAATAACAAATTTTTTTGAAGACAATAGAAGCGGTTTTTTTTAAAGGATAGAAGCGGCTCATGACGGCCGACGGTTAGGTGATAGAGAGATTTTTTTTTTGAAATTTAGTTGCGGCTCATTGTGGCCGACAACTAGGATTTTGATAATAGAGATGGAGAGAGATTTGATTCTTTTTTTGAGATAATAGAAGCGGCTCATGACGGCCAACAACTATATTTTGATAATGGATATAGAGATATTTGATTTTTTTTTGAGATGATAGAAGCGGCTCATGATGGCCTACAACTATATTTTTGAGAATGGTGATTTATAGGGTTTGACGGGGTGGTATTGAAGCATCGGCTCATCGTGGCCGACTAGGTCCCGGATATAACCTGCTCATGATACCATGAAAGAAGATAGAAAACCCCGTCGGATATGATATGTTATTTCACCACTATTTATATATACAAGTGGACAGGCTTGAGCCCAATGACTACAATACAACTAATAAAATAAATGTACAAGACTAATCATATAATCATACCAAATATAAGAGTCAACTATAACTCACTAATATTATCAATTAATTTAATATGTTCAACTAATAAAAACATCTTCGTGATTCACATATCTAAGTACAACGGCATTGTATAATTAACTAGAAGTGTATCCACGCGTTACACATGCAGGTACCCAATAATAAAATATATTGTGATGAATGTTTTCTCATTATTATGCTTTCCATTACAATAACACTATAAATTGGGAAAATATTTTGTTATATTAACTCTAAAAATCAAGTAATTCATATAAAATTGTAGAGTATCCGCATGATATTCATTCAATATAAATCCATTAAAACTTCTATTGCTAAACTCAGTTAGACTAACAGTTACAACAACAATGAATACTAAGAATACAAAAGATTGTGGAGTCACATGTTATGTATCTTTTGGTTTCCCATAAATAATTGCACAATTATGTGAGATAGCAGAAGCACATAAATTTGATCCGAAGAAATCAAATATCCACACCTTCACACCCTCTCAATCATCATCGATCATCTGCATCTTTGCAATCAAATCTAATCGAATCATTAAGTGAAGCTGTACGGATTCGAAGCAATGACGTTCAATATCTATGGAGGATACCTTGAAGCAATTGTTAGAGGTCACATATCTGGATTGTTGACCGCTTCTGATTACAATAATTTATGTCAATGTGAAACCCTTGATGATATTAAGATGCATCTTTCTGCTACTGAATATGGTCCTTATCTTCAAAACGGTATTAATAAATATCTAACTTTACATTAATTCTTTTCGATTTCGTAATTTAGTATATAAATCAGTTATTCAGAATTAATGCAATCACTAATTGTTTTTGTTATTTGTGATGTCTTAATGTGTTAATAAGTTTAGTTTGCGCGAAAAAACCAAGACCGGATCATTGTTTATTGTTGTAGAGTGTGAATCGTACTAGATCATGAAAAGCAAGATTATTGGTCGTCATTTGGAATGAATCGATTTTTTGAGGTAGATGTAATGTATCTTTTGGTTTCCCACAAATAATTACACAATTATGTGAGATCTCATCCTTAAACATACATAATCGATGTGTTGGAAGCTTCATAGATTCACAACAAACGAAAAAACAAGAGGTAGTTGAAGGTGCATATTCGATTGTAATATTTTCACTTTGATTATTGTTAACAAGTTATTGTTGGGTGCAAACACAATCTCACATCGGTAGAATAAGTAAACTGAAGATGGGTTTCACACTTATAAATACCCCTCTCATTGTAATTGTAAACTTGGATCTGGGTGTGTGTGTGTGTGTTTGTACCTCGTGCAGTTTAGCACGGGGAGTGCAGTTTGGCACGGGGCGTGCAGTTTGACACGATCGTGCAGTTTGACACGAGCCTGAGCAGTTTAGCTCAGAGCTAATAATATCTCTCTGGTATGATCTCGTGGACTGCCACGACTATCCTAGTCATGGATACCACGTTATATCTTGTGTCGATTATATTCCACATTTACTTTCCGAAAGCCATGTTTGTATTCTTTGTTTGTTCGCGCGGTGTGTGCATGAGCTATATACCGTACAAAGGTGTATGTAGGTGTCATATACCCTAACAAATTGGTATCAAGAGCCAGGCTACGATAAACAAAGGCAAAAGACGGTTAGCTAAAGATCGACAGTTTGATGGTTATTTTCGGTTTCTGTAAGGTGTAGATTGAAGACTCTCTATATCAGAAGAAGCTTTAGGAGCCTTTAGCAAAAGCCAAACCTACACGTATAAAGGATTTGTTGTAATTATCTTCAAAAATAAAAATAAATAAGAAGAAAGAAGAAGAAAATGAGAAAAAAAAAAACCAGAAGAGAAAGTAAATAAACTAAAAAAAGGCGGCAAAAAAAAAAATAAAGAGAAAATAAGGAAAAAGAAGGAAATAAGAATACTAAGAAGAAGAGAAAGGCTAGAGAATAGAGCAAAACCTAACTAGGACTAGAGAAAATAAATAAACACGATAATCTAAGAATAAACAAAATACAACTAAAGAAGAGCTAAGAAAAAACTAGAATATAGGAACAAACTAAAAAGAAAAGAGATAGTAAAGAAAAAATCTAAAAAACTACTATAAGAATAGATACTACTAAACAAGAAACAAAAAAAAAATAAAAAATAGGATAAAAGAAAAACAGAGCAAAAACAGAAGAAGAAACAAGCAAAAGTGAAACTAAAAGAAAACAAGAAAAGAAGGAAACTTAAGAAAGAAAAGAAGAAGAAAAAAATAAAGGAACGAAGATCAAGAAACGTAGAAGAGTATGATGAAGAACCTAAAAGAGACAAAGAACAATAATAAAAAGAAAAAGAAAAAGTGAGGAATGCCCCTAAGAAACTAAAAAAAAAGAAAGAAAAGATCTATAAAGCTAAGGAAAAATCAAGCCAAAAGAAGACTAGTAAATAAAAAATAAAAAAGGTAAAACCTAAATAAAAAAAAAGACAGAAAAAGGCTAAAAGAAAAAACAAAAAGAAAAAAAAAAAAAAATACATAAAAAGAACAAATATAATCTATGTAAACTAGAAAGAGTAAGAAGCTAAAGAATAGAAAGACTAAATAAAAAAAACTAAGAAGAAAATAAAAAAAAAAAAGAAAAAAGGCAAAAAGAAAAAAAAAAAAACAAAAAAAAAAAAAAAAAAACATAAGGAAGAAAAACGATAAAAAAATAAGAATAATAAAACTAAAAAAAGATAAAAAAACAAGGAAGCCTAAAAACTAAAACAAACAGTTAAAATAACTAAAAAAAATGAAAATAAATAAAAAGTAAAGAAAAATATAGAGAGAAAAAAAAACAAAAAAGAAGGCTAAAAAAAGACAAAGAAACCAAGAAAAGAACCCCTGAAAAAAAAAAAGTAGGACCAAAGAGATAGCAATGAGTGAAATAAGATAAGATGAAAAGAAAGTTAAAAAAAAAAAGCGTATGAAATTAAAAAGAAGTATAAAACAAAAACGAAAACAAATGACAAAGAAAATATAACCTAGCAAAGCGGCACGACCTCGACAAACAAAACCACTAACTAAGACAGAAAGCCAAAAAAGAGGATACGAAAAACAAAGACAAAATAAGAGTGAAAAGAAGACGAAAAAAGCGAAAAAAGAATAGAGATAGCCCAAATTAACAAAAAAAAAAAGAAAAAAAACTACAAGAAGAATAGGAGAAAAGTCATACAACCTAGAAAAAAAATACATAGAAAGATAGAGAAAAGAATGACACAGGCACACTAAAAAGAAAAAAAAGCCTAAGAAAGAGCGAGAATAAACAAACCTAAACCAAAAGCGGCAAAAAAACCTAAATACGATCTAAAAAAGAACGATATTAGCCTTAAAAAGAAGAGAAGGAAGAAGGAAAAAGTAGAGAGAGAATAAAACTAAGAGACGAAGAAAAAACCAAAGTAAAGAAAATAGAAAAAAAACGAATAAGAATGGAGTCTAGAAAGTAGAAAAAGACCTAAAAGAAAAAACTAGACTAAAAAATAAATAGAGTAAAGGATAAAACTAGACAAATACTAAAAAGAAACCATAGAGCCTAAAAGAACCAACAACGAAGTAAAAAGAATAAGAGCGGTAGCGCAAAAAAGATACAAAAAAGGCAAAAAATATAAAACTACAAAAATAAATATGAAGAAACTAAATAAATAGAAAGGCCTACAAAGACAGCGTAGAATAGTCTAGAAAAATAAGAAATCTAAAAGAATCAAGAAAGGAAAAGGAAAAAGAGGCAACTAGCTAGAAAGAAAGAAAGAGGAAGCTAGGAGATATAAAAACTAGAGACCTAAAAAGCGACGATATATAAAAAAAAAAAAAGCGAATACTACCTAAAAGAACAAACAAAGAGAAAAGATAAAAAAGAAGCCAAATAAAGAAAAGTAATAATATAAAAGTAGACTAAAAATTATCAAAGAAAAAAAGTGGAATAGAAGACAAAAGGGCAAACACAAATCTAAGAGAAGAGAGAAAGACTAAAATAAAACTAGAATAAGACAAATGATAAACAAAAAAAAGATAAAAAAAAGAAAATGAAACCTAAAAACTAGAACTAAAGTACTAAAAAAGAAAAAGAAAAAAGGAAAGCCTTAATACAAAAAAAGTCCTATAAGAGGAGAAGACTAAAAAAAGAAAAAGGAATTAATAAAAAAGAAAAGAACTAGAAACCTAACAAAAAAATAAAACTCACATTAAGGACCCAACGCGACAAAAAAAGAAAAGAAAAACCAACCTTAAAAATAAATAATTGTATATATGTATATTATAAATAACTAAGAAAAAGGAAAAAAAAGTAATCTAAAAATAAAAATAGAAAGAATCTAAAAAGAGGGTCTAAAAAATAAAGAAAATGAGAAGGAAGGAATAAACTAAAAAAACTAAATGAATTTAAAAAAAAAACTTAAAAAAGGAAAAACCTAAAGTCTAAACCCCTAATAGAGTAAAAGCACATATATACATAATACTTTAAAGAAAATAAAAGGAATGATAATAATAGAACTAGAAAAAACACTAAAAACTAGAAAATTATAGAATCCGACAATATCGAAAAGGAAAAGACTAAGAAGAAAAGTAAGAAGAAGTTAAGAAAATCTAAAAAAAAAAAAGTAAGAACATAACCCAAACCACTAAAATTCTATAGAGGAAGGAAGCTAGAAAAAAGAAACAGTCGGAAACCGAAGCTAAAGAATAGAGGAGGCCTCTAAATATAAAAAAACAAAAATGAAATTAGCTATCCTAGGGAGAAAAGAGGAGAGATAAAAAGAAAAGATTAAAAAAGAAAAAAATAATAGTTCACAACAGTGAAAACCTATAATACGATCCTACATAAAATAGCGAATACATTAGTGACAAAAACTTACTGAAGTAAATTAAATAATACATATGTGAAAAAAAGAAAAAATAAGAACAAAAATTCAAAAACAACAAACTCGAAGATTAAAAAGTAGGGTTGGAAAAATAAAGAAAAAAAAATAACGCAAGTAAAAAGAAAGAATAAAAAAAACTAAAAAACAAAATAACGATACAACATAAAAGAATAACAAACAAACCTTGACGACAACACAATCAAAAAACAAAAACACCCCAATGTCCGCTCCTCACAACCCCCCCACCCAAACCACTCCCACACCACCCCCATTCTCCCTCCCCTAACCTCTCCCTCCGCTCCCCGCTCTCCCCCCACCACTCCCACCTGCCCCCCTCCTCCCCCACGTGTCACCTCCGCCCCTCCCTCGCCCCCCCACGCCCCCCCTCCGCCTCACCCGACCCCACCCCCCTTCACAACCCGTCATCCCCCATCCCACCGCCCCCCCTCCCACTTCACACCCCCCCCCCATCCACACCCCCCGTCTTAGTCTTCCCCGCCAACCACGCCCCCACCCCACCTCTCCACCCACCCAACCCTCCCCCCACGTACGCCTTCCCCCCCCCAGTACCCCCCTCATCCTCCATACGCTACCCCCCCCCCCCACACCGAGTCTATCACGTATTCCCCCTACGCCCTTCCTTCCCTCCCTCCCCACCCCGCCACACCCCCCCCTAAACCGTCCGCCACCTGCACCAAGCCGCCTCATCGCGAGTTCTGTCCCCCGCCACTCCTGCGTGCCCTCACACTCTCCTCTCCCCTCCCCGCCACTCCTCCCACTTCCACCTCCCTTCACCCGTCCCAACCACCCACCCCACCCCCACACCACACTTCCGCCCCCGCCACACCCACCACTGCGACACCACTCCCCCCACTCCCCCCCCCCACATCCCGTCTCGTCCCGCCCACCCCCTCCTCCACCCAACAACGCCGCCCCCATCCCCCCCCCCCCTCCACCCCCCCCCACGTCTCCCCCCCACACACCCTCCGTCCCCCCAACGTCCACCCCCCCCTCCACCCCCCACCGCACACCACCCCTCTGATACCCCCCCCTTCACCAGCCACCCGCTCCCACCCACCCATAGCTTCCACTCCCCCCAACCCCCCAACAACACCCCTACCTAGCGCCCCTTCTCCTCCACCCACCCCCCCCACCATCCCAACCCCAACACGCCGCTCCCACCCATCACTGATCGTGCAACCCCCCCGCACGCCCTCTCCCCCACTCCCCCCGCCACCACCTGCACCCACGCACCACCCTCTGTCTATCCCACACGCCTGCCACCCCCGACCAACACCCCCCTCCCCTCCCCCCCCCCCCTCCACCCCTACCCCACCTCCCACCTCTCTCACCCCCCGCCCACACCACCCTACCGCGCGCAGCCGCACCCTCCACTCAACCCCACCCACCCCCGTCCCCACCCAGTAGCCACTCACACCCCACCTCCCCTTATTGCCACCGTCACTCTTGTCCACCCACCACCGCCCCCACCCCCCAAACCCACCCCCTCACCCATCACCCGCCGACACAACAACCCACCTCCCCCCCTCCCTGCAACCCGTCCCCCCACCTCCAGCCTCTCACACCCTCCCCCAACCCGCCTCACCCCACCCATCAACCCAAGCCCCGGACCTCCCATCAGCCACGCGAGCCCCTCTCCTCACGACCCACGTCCACCCCACCTACACCCCTGTCTAAACCATCCGCCCGTCTCCCCCCGGCAACATGTTCCAACCCTCCCACCTTCCGCCCCGGTCCTATCCTCCTCCATGCACCCGACCCTACACACCCCCCGCTCCCCTCCCTCCCATCCACCCCCTCCCATTCTCACCCTCCCTTCCCATTACCCCCCACCTCGCCTCTCACCCTCGCCTCCCCCCGACACCCACCCTCCCCCCCTCTCCCCCCTACCCAACGCTCCACACCCACTACCTGCTTTACCCCCAACCCTAACGTCCCCCCCCTCGACACTCTGCCACCCCCCCCACTCCCTCCGCCCCCCCATCCCACACCGTCACTCCCAACTCCCCACGCCATCCTCACCCCGTTCATAACGAGCCCTCCTCCCCCACCCACCCGGCACCCCCCAACCATCCAACAAACACCCATCCCCTCCCCCACTACCGACTCCTGGCAACCTCACGACCTTCCCTCGCCCCGCCCCCACACTACTCGGCCACCCCCCCTCTCCCGCCCCCCCCGCTCTTCTCCGCCCCTCTAGCCCCCGGCTCCTCCACCCCTTCCCTGCGCCCACCCCACGACCCACGTCCACGACCCAACCCCAACCACTCCCGCCCGCCCCCGCCCCACTCCCACGACCGGACCCACCCCCATCCACCACCGCTCCACGTCCCACTCCTCCACCCCAACCGACACCAGCCTTCTCTCCTTTATCACACCTCGCCCCACACCTCTCACCCCCACGCGTCCCCCCACCACACCCTCCCCCGCCTGTCTCACCAGCACCCTACAAACCTCTTGCCGCCTCCTAGCCTCGCCCACCCTCACTGCCGGCCAAAACCACACACCACCGCCACCTCCCCTGCTCACTCACCTCCACATCCCGCCCTCCACCCCCACACCCCCCCAACTATCATCACCAACCCCACGCCCCCCAAATCTCCCCCGCCCTCAACTTCCCCCCCCCTCCCCGCCCAATCCCCCCTAACCCCTGGCCTCCCCCCCCCCCTCTACCGCACCCGTCAACCGCCCACCCCCGCCCCCGCCCCCGCCGCTTACCGCCCACCCCCCGCGCCTCCACCCCACCCCGCCCTGCACGCCACACGTCTCCCCCTCCCCACCACATCACATTTCGCCGCCTCCTCCCTACTCACTCAACCACCCACGACCCTCCCATTCAACCCTCGCCCGATCTACACCTTGCCCTGCAGACCGCTCCCTCCCACCCACCCACACCCTCCGTACCCCCACCCACCCCCTTCCCTCTACCCACACTCAGCTCACCCCACCCCCCCTACCCCGCTATCCCCCTTTCTAACCCCCCCTCCCCCCCCCACCTCAGCCACTTCCTCTACACCTCCTCCCGCCCTCCACTTCCAGCACACTCCACAGCGACAAAAGCGCCACCGCACCAAAGGTCCTCTCCTCCCCCGGTGCCCACCAACGCTGCACTCTGCCCCCAGCCACACCCCCCATCACCACCCCCAACCGCTCCACCTGCCCGACCGAGTCGATGTTAGCCACCCGTCCCACTCCCCCCCCTCCCCAGTCCACCTTCCCCTCTCCAACACCCTCCCCCACTCCACCCCCTCATGCCCCCCGCCACCACACCCCGCACCCACCCCCCCACCCCTGCGACCAACCCCCCCCACACCCCCCACTACTCCACCCCAGTAGACCACCACGGCCCACCCCACCGACTAACTGCCCCCCGCACTCCACACCGCACTACCCCACTCCTTGCTCGTCTCCGCAGCACTCCACCACCTCCTCTCATCCCACTACTCACCCGTCAGCCTACCGCCCTTCCCAAAAATATTTTCCCCCAAATTAGTTTTCATCTTTCTCACCCAGAATTAAAATTTTTATTTGTTTCAACCATGTCCATCGATTCTCCCTCCATTCTTCAGACTCACTCCTTTGTAAATTTCTAGAACCATATTTGATCCACTCTAGAACCTTTATTAAGGTAACAAAACAACTATTAGTGGTATAATATGTTTAATACCATATTATTATGTTTGATTGTGAATCGTATTGCCAATAGTGTTTAATTAGGTTATAGTATAAGAACCATATTGTTTGTTTAATGTTTATACTTATTGTTACCAGTACCTTATAATATATTTTGAAATTGATACGAATCGCAGGACTTACTTCAATATTTGGTGTCTTTTATTTTATATTTTCGTATTGTATGAGTCAGGGACCATTATGGCCTTTTATATTGTGTGAGGGTGTCTTGTGTACTTTGGTTATTGTGGTGATTATGGAATCCCTCGCTATCAAGGGTATCAGAGCCGTTCCGATCTCTTATCGGAATCCCTCGCTATCATGACGAATACTCGCAATCAAGAGGTCGACAACACCCTCAAGAGTCATGATAGGGTGATCACGGAAATTCAAACATTGTTAGCAGCCCTAATGAAACAACAAGAACAGTCATCCAAACAACAAGAAGAGATCTTGAAGGCGGTACGAGATAAACCGGCCCAGTCAGGCGGCGGTGTGTTTAGTTTGGGTTCATCGTTTTCTGGCAGCGATGCCGACTCGAGGGGTACCCGACCCTTGCGAATTGGGAAAGTTGAATTTCCCAAGTTTTCGGGTGCAGATGTGGAAGGTTGGATCTATCATTGCGAACACTTTTTCACGATGGACGAGACCCCGGGCAACGTAAAACTCAGGTGTGCTGTCGTTCACTTGGAAGGGGATGCACTCCAATGGCACCGGGCTTACATGAAAATACGTGCTGCTACCATCTCTGAAATTCCATGGAATGATTATGTGAAATCTATCTCCGCTCGCTTTTCTAATGCTATGTTTGAAGATCCGCTAGAAGAGTTGGCTTCCCTCAACCAGACCGGCACCCTCCATGAGCTCAACACCACATTCGACTTCTTGTTGAAAAAGGTAAATCTCACTGAAACACAAGCTATTAGTCTCTACCTCAAGGCCTTCAAACCGGATATCAGGGGATCGGTTAAGATGTTTAAACCGCGCACCTTGCACGAAGCATATGGATTAGCCAAGACTCAAGCTTTAAATAACGAAAATTTAGAGGAAAAGTTAAACAGGGGTAAATGGAATGGAGGAAACACAAAGAGTTACAACAACTCCAAGATTACACCGCCAACTAATGCTACCAAATTACCACTCTTACCTACACCCAACCAAACAAACACAACTGTGACTAAACCCACTGGAGGTCCTCGTCGTCTCTCGAGTAAGGAATTGGAAAACAAACGAGCAAGGAAAGAATGTTTTTGGTGCACGGAAAAATTCATGCCAGGACATAAATGCACACGGAACCAGAATCAAGTTTACATCATTGAAATGGAAGACGAAGATGACCTGGGTGCGGATGAAACAGAAACCGAGAATGAAGAGAAGGAACATCAGATTTCAATCCATGCGTTGACGGGTCTCCCATCTTATTCGACTATGCGGGTACAAGGCTCCATGGGTAATCGTCAACTCCACATACTCATCGACTCGGGTTCGACCTATAATTTCCTGGATTGTCGATTGGCAAAAAAATTGCAATGTGAAGTACAAGATATCTCACTTATTAATGTGAGGGTGGCGAACAGAAAGAAACTTAGTTGTACCCAGAGGTGTCTCGATTTTCAATGGTCCATGCAAGGCCACTGGTTCACAACAGAAGTCCTTTTATTAGAGTTGGAAAGTTATGATATGATACTTGGAGTACAATGGTTACTTCCTCTAAACGACATACTTTGGAATTTCCAAAGAATGACCATGAAGTTTGAGGTGGAAGGTCAACAATATGAGTTAAAGGGTTTACAAAATAATAATGTATCGGTTTGTTCAGCAGAGAAGGTGGAAGAGTTGTTGAGTAAGCATTCAAAAGGAGGGCATTTACAACTATTTAGCATACAATTGGCTAGCGGAGAGACCGACAAGAATTACCAACCAACGGTGGTTCGTAGTCCGGACCAATCACAAGAAGGCCTTCCATGGGAAGAGTTAACGCGGGCCTTCCCAGAGGTGTTCCAAACGCCAAAAGGGCTGCCCCCGACGCGACCTTTCGACCACCGAATTATCCTTAAAGAAGGAACGGTACCCATCAGTCAACGCCCTTATAGGTACCCGCCCGTTCAAAAAGATGTGATTGAGAAGACCACACGAGAACTGTTAGAGTCGGGGATCATTCGGAACAGTCAGAGCTCGTTTGCAGCCCCGGTTGTGTTAGTTAAGAAAAAAGATGGGCAATGGCGAATGTGCATGGACTATCGTCGGCTGAACGATGCCACCATCAAAGATAAGTTTCCGATTCCGTTAATTGAAGAATTGCTAGATGAGTTAAGTGGATCTTCGTTTTTCTCTAAATTGGATTTACGTTCGGGCTATCATCAGGTCCGTATGGCACCCGAAGACGTCCACAAAACGGCATTCCGAACTCACGAGGGTCATTATGAATTCCTCGTCATGCCGTTCGGTCTTACGAATGCACCGGCCACATTTCAAGCCCTTATGAACCACGTCTTTCGGGACATGTTACGGAAAGGGGTGTTAGTATTTTTTGATGACATACTCGTCTACAGTCGAAGTGAAGATGATCATATTCAACACTTGAAACGTGTCCTATCCATAATGAAAAAAAATAAGTTGTGTGCCAAAGAATCTAAATGCGTGTTCGGGGGTCGAACGGTGGAATATTTAGGCCACATTATATCGAAGGAAGGGGTGGAAACGGATCCGAAAAAAATAGAAGCAGTGCAACAATGGCCGGTTCCGAAAACCATTAAACAACTTAGAGGGTTCTTGGGGTTAGCCGGATATTACCGTCGGTTTATACGATTCTACGGAATGATCGCTAAGCCGCTTACAGATCTGTTAAAAAAAGATGCTTTTCGGTGGAATGAGGAGGCTCAAATTGCGTTTGATAGGCTCAAAGGGGCCCTCTCGTCTGCTCCTGTTTTGGCCTTACCGGACCCTACTAAACAGTTTGTTCTCGAAACGGATGCTTCGGCGGGTGGGTTGGGCGCGGTCTTAATGCAAGAGCGCCACCCAGTCTCGTTTTTTAGTAGAGCTATATCACCAAGACAAAGTGCGTTGTCAGTATATGAAAAAGAGTTGCTTGCAATTATGATGGCCGTAAAGCAATGGCACTATTACCTTATTACGAGTCCGTTTGTTATACGCACGGATCAACGAAGTCTAAAACATCTGTTAACTCAAAAGGTAACGACTCCACTGCAACATAAATGGTTGGCGAAGCTTATGGGTTATGATTATGTGATCGAGTATAAAAAGGGACGAGAGAATGTTGCCGCCGATGCTTTATCACGGGTTCAAGGGATAACATTATTCACCACTGCCATTTCTCAAATAGAACCCTTACTTCTTAATAGAATTTTGGATAGTCAAAACAATGATGTGGAGGTACAACAGGTGATACAGAAGCTGAAAGAGGGAGAGATCTTGCCAAGATTTAAATGGAATGGAAGGTGGTTAGCTAAGGAAAATCGTATGGCGGTGGGGGGAAATGCCGAATTACGTGAGGAAATTGTCAAGTTGTGCCATGAATCACCCATGGGGGGCCACTCGGGGGTAAATGCCACGGTTCAACGGGTAAAAGGGTTGTTCTTTTGGAAAGGAATTTCGAAGGTGGTAAGGCGGGTAATAAGAGATTGTGATGTGTGTAAGCGGGCTAAACACGAGAATGTACCGTCGCCCGGGTTATTACAACCTTTACCGATACCCGATACTATTTTTACCGACATTTCTATGGATTTTATTGGAGGATTACCAAAGGTTAAGGGTAAAGATATGATCTTTGTGGTGGTCGACCGTCTCACGAAATATGCACATTTTATGGTTTTGGGTCACCCGTTCTCGGCCAAGGATGTAGCCCAAGTGTTCCTCGATAACATCTACAAGCTTCACGGATGCCCTAATTCTATTATTTCTGATCGAGATCCGATATTCTTGAGCTCGTTTTGGACGGAGTTTTTAAAGCTTCAAGGGGTGTCGGCCAAGCTGTCCACGGCCTACCATCCGCAGACAGAGGTTGTTAATAGATGTTTGGAGGGTTATTTACGATGCATGGTGATGGAGAGACCGTATACTTGGATCAAGTGGATGTCTCTGGCAGAGTGGTGGTACAATACCACGTTCCATACATCCTTAGGCCAGACCCCTTTCGAGGCTCTATATGGGTACCGTCCCCCGTTGCATATTCCTTACATTCCTAGGGATGTGGCAGATCAGGATGTGGATGAAATGATGCAGGATCGGGAGGCGGCTATTAAGGTTTTGAAACAGTCATTGATCAAGGCCCAGAACCGTATGAAGCAACAAGCCGATAAACACCGCACTGAGAGAGCTTTTGAACCAGGCTCTTGGGTATACCTCAAACTTCAACCCTACATGCAGAATTCGTTACGGGTCCATAAACATTCGAAGCTCACTCCTAAGTACTTCGGTCCGTTCCTGATCGTGGAAAAAGTAGGAAATGTTGCGTATAGGTTGGACCTACCAGATGATGCCCAGATTCACCCCGTCTTTCACGTGTCTTTACTAAAAGAGGCAGGGGGCCACCGTCCAAGATCGTTCCAATTCCGAAGGAAGCTCGATTCTCTCTTCAGCCGAGTGCAGTTTTGGATCAGAAGCTAGTTAAAAGGAGGAACCGGGCAGCCATGAAGGTGTTGGTGCAGTGGAAAGGGCAGACGACACAAGATGCCACTTGGGAATTCTTAGATGAGCTAAAGCTACGTTTTCCTGATTTCTCCGAGCTCGAGAAGTAGGTTAAGGAGGGAGTATTGATACGAATCGCAGGACTTACTTCAATATTTGGTGTCTTTTATTTTATATTTTCGTATTGTATGAGTCAGGGACCATTATGGCCTTTTATATTGTGGGAGGGTATCTTGTGTACTTTGGTTATTGTGGTGATTATGATATATTAACCTAGCCAAGCTCTTCTGAGGATATATCAGAAAATCGGTTTCCTTATTCCTCTTAGCATTCTTCTTTGCAACCCTATCTTGTCAATGAAATCAAGACTATTTAGGTGGAATACTGATTGTGCTATTTATATCATGGCTGCACTATACTTGGATTCCTTTATTTTGCCTGCACCATACAGTTTTGGAGTTTTAATTGATTCTTCCTTAGGGTTTTAATATTACAGTTTTGTTATTGTGTTACATATCATATGTAAACTATGTGTGCTTGGCATCTTGTATGATAAGTGTGGTAACATTAAATGAATTGTAATGCAGGCACTCATATACCTATTTCATGGTACCTAGAATTCTGGGTAAAATCGAAATATTGTTTTCAAGACGTTGGGTTCTGTTCAAGCATCTTTGGCGCATAAGGTGGTAGTTGTAAGTTCATATCTTAAAAGCTTAATGCTTGTTTTCAATTTCACGAGAAAGTATACCTGTAGTAATAAAGTTGAGAGGTGACATCTATCCTTAATCTCGAATGTTATATGTTGTGATGGTACTTGTTAATTTAATTATTTTTTGGGGGCACATTTTTACATGGATATTGATCACAATTAGGCCATTATACTTAACGCAATATTTACCATAATTTGGGGTTTAGACTTTAAAAGATCATAGTAGTTCAGTTTGGGATAAATTGACACTGCATAATGATTCTTTTGGTTCTAAATCAATTCTCTTTTAGATGCTCTCTATTTCGGTCAGTTGGCTTGAAATATGTTTGGATGACTTAATTTTTCAGTCATTTTATGGAATATGCTTTAAATTATCATGAAGTTTGGACTTAATAGCACTTGGAGCATTGTGTATTATGTAGGACATACGAGCAAATTTATAATTTTATTGTTTTATCTTCTTATCTAGGTGGGTGGAAATTATTCATCTAGACACCCAGAAGCTTGTCCACTCCAAACAGTTCAAAAAAAAAAAAAAAAAATAAAAGGGACGCGATATGCTCCATTTTATGAGAGCAAAAAAACTGTGTTTATCGATAACCTCCCATTCGACGTTAAGGTATATATCTTTTGCTTAATTCAAGGCAGTGCTTAGGTTGTGCATTTTTACTTAGAGTTGGTAGTATGGGCGGGTTGGGTAACATGACAATACAGGTTCGGGTCAAAGCTTAAACCTGTATGGGTTTGAAACGGGTCGGATTGATTTGAATTGTGACACTTTTTGACCAAATGAGTTCGGTTTTCGTGTTTAGTTTATTAAGTATGAGTATACTACAAAATTTAACAAGAAAACCCAATCCCGCATGAGCCGAGTATGGGAAAGGTAGGATGTAGATAGTCACGCCCTACCAAAGGGTAAATGGACTGTTCCAATAAGACATTCGGTGTGCGTTAAATATTACTATCCAATAAACTGTTTAAATAGCGACTTAGGTGGTTGTGTGCATTAATTATATACTAAAAGTGATTTTCTATTTGTTTAAACAATTAACATGTTATTTTGTTTCTATGTCTACTGATGTTTTTTTCTATTCAACCTGTTAGAGAAAATGTACTTAGGTACAGAGCTGAGTGCAGAAAATGTGTAGAATTGGTTACTTCCACTCTCTGGCTCAACCTATAAAGCCTTGATGTATATGACCTAAGCATCAGCAGTGAAGAAAGTTATACAACTTGTGTTTGCGCCTATGATTTTGGACGTGCAATATGAAATTTAGTGTTTGTGTTCCACTTGAAACAGCAGAACAACATTGCCACGTCACTGAATTTTGTCTTCTTTTCTTTTTGCTCGTAAACATGATGATTTGGATAGCGATTAGGTTTAAGATGGATGGATATGGAACTTGAATACACTCGTGATAGAGGGCTGTTTTTTGTACTAGTTATTTGTTTATGTTAGTAGGTAGTGATTTTATGAATTGAAGTAAGTAAGGTTGTTATGGTTTAAGTTTAAGCATGATGATTCCAATTAGGCAAAAGCCTGGTGAATAGGTGGCTTAACTGTAGTTTCCAGTTAGTAGTTAGTGATTAATCTAATTAAAACTAGGGGCTGTTTTATTATGTGATTTGACGTCTAATAGCAATCGATTTGAAGATGTTCATCTTATCCGGAGGCGTATACTTGTGTAAAAGAATCATAAATACAAATACAAATACAAAGACTTGTGTGATCTGTATATGACTTGTGTTTGTGGCTGTCTTATTGGCTGTGTAATCTGAAAGTAAGTTTTTATGTTTGCTGACATTTTGTTTCAATTTGCATGACTGAATATGGGTCTCCAATCTAGTTGTGACAGAAGAGTATTTGTGTAATCTGTACTTTTGTCGCTAAGCGTTAGTAGTTAGTACGGCTGATATGTGTAAAGTTGATTGCAAAAAAATTGTAAAATTGGTTGCTTTTTCTGTACTTTTGAAATCTTAGCAATAACATTCCAGTCTTGAGTTTACTCTCAATTCATCTCTGATTTGTAGTTGTTTTTAAGAAAAAAAACTCGACAAATTTGATACGACATAATAAAGCTTTGTTGAATACGACATAAACTCTCTTCTAGAAATGACAAATTCAGTGGTTAAGAAATTTCTCATATGTTTTTCTGTATAATACTAATATAAACTATCGGTTTCTAGGACAGACAGACAGGACAAGTTGTTGCGATAAAGAAAATTCGGCTCAGCAAGCAGAAAGAGGGAGTGAATTTTACTGCTCTTTGAGAGATTAAGTTACTAAAAGAGCTCATGGATCCTAATATAATCGAATTGATTGATTGTTTCCCTCATAAAGGGAACCTACATCTTGTTTTTGAGTTCATGGAAACTGATCTAGAAGCTATAATTTGGGATAGAAACATCGTTCTTTCACCCACAGATATAAAGTCATATATTCAAATGACATTGAAAGGACTTGCTGTTTGCCATAAGAAGTGGGTTTTGCATAGGTAAGCTTCATCAAGATATCACTTTTTTTGGCGGGTTGGAATTAAGTTTCTTTAACCATTCTACTTGACAATTTGTTTTCTTAATTTTCTGAAACTTTTCTTGGCAGGGATATGAAACCAAATAATCTCTTGACAGGACCTTGTAGACAACTAAAACTTGCAGATTTCGGTCTGGCGCGTATATTCGGTAGTCCCGACAGAAGGTTCACTCACCAGGTATTATTTTTATTAATTTTTTTAATTACTGGATGTCTGAACTTTAAATGGCATAAGCGTTATTTTTACATAATTCCTGATAGCAAGCTTGTCATCTAGTAAATCAGTTTAACATTTATGTTACCAGAGGTGAAAGGTATTTGTGAGAGTACTTTCTTATGTACATTGACACAATAACTTTAGAAGCATGTATGCTTCTACAATATTTTGTATTTTTGTATATAAGATGACCTTATTGTGGTAGTTTTGCTTATCATCTATTAACAAGTATATGTGATTAGGTCTTTGCTCGATGGTATAGAGCACCTGAGCTATTATTTGGTGCAAAACAGTATGGCCCCGGAGTAGACGTCTGGACAGCAGCTTGTATATTTGCTGAGCTCCTTCTACGACGTCCTTTCCTTCAGGTGAGTCCAGGCTGTCTCTGTTATCTTCGTTCCGTTAATTTTTTTTACATCAATTTATATAATATTTTACAGTTTATTTTTTGTTATTGATAAAATAGGGTGCTAGTGACATAGATCAATTGGGGAAAATATTTGCTGCATTTGGGACTCCAAAACCCTCTCAATGGCCTGATATGATTTATCTCCCTGATTATGTGGAGTACCAGTTTGTTCCTGGGCAAACACTTCGGACTTTATTTCCAATGGCCAGTGATGATGCATTGGATCTGTTATCCAAGATGTTCGCATATGATCCTAAAGCTAGGATCTCAGCACAGCAGGCATTAGAACATAGGTAATTGATGTACTATTAACTTTCTGTTGAGGTAGCTACTTTGACCTGTTTACATATGAAGGGGTTGATTTGGGTTGTGCTTTATCTAACGGATCAAATAGAAAAGGGTTTTGCATAAAGAAACATACTCTTAAAATCTCCCATTCTAGTTTTTGTACTACATTTTGGACGCCCAAGTCAAAAAATGGCTTTGTGTCCTGTTTGGGTCATTTTGTAACAGAAACACGGCTTACAAAATATAATAATATGTATATAGAAATGTGAAGTTATGTATAAAGCTGCTAGATTTGATATTATCTTAAAAGTTTATATCTAAGTATTAAGATTACGGGTTAAAAAATGACCCAAATGGGATACAAAGCCATTCTGTGATGACTCGTATGTACAAAATGAAGTGTAATGACTAAAGACTGCACAGATGAAAAGGTATGATGGTATATCATAAACGGGTAAACGGATGTGGTTTTCTGTTAGGTTCACCTAAATGGACCCAAACAAAGAAGCTTCGGTCACTCGAAGTTACAAGACAAAAGTCTAGCTCGAAAGACTATGTTATTTAATGTTTATTATGTATAAGGGCCAAGATGTAAAAAGCTCAAATAGAAAGCCCTCAAAGGCAAATCCTTATTAGTATAAATACTCCTAGTTTAGTCAAAATTAGGTTAGCTTCTCCATTATTATTTTCCATCTTAAGGGTTTGTAGCCTCTCTTTGTTTCTTTTAATCAAAAGTTCTTAATGTTTAATCTTTGGTGTCATTGATCTTGTGCTTCATACATGGAATGATCTAGGGATCCTACAATTTCCTTGTTCAGGTTACCCCGGGAGGGCGAGCATTTTTTGACTCAGATGTACACGGTCTCACCGAGTAATTCCTGGACCGTTTCCTATTCTTCCCTGGCCACCTCCAAATGTACACATCTAGCGAGGTTTAAACCCTTGACCTCTTGTTTGAAAGTCAAGGACCTTACCACTAGGCCATTTGGTGGTGGTATATCATGCAAAATAAAAACCCAAAAAAGTTTAGCTAAAAAGGGAACATGAAAAATGGGTCAAGTGGGTTAATAGAGGCCCAACATCAACTTTTAATGTTTATTACTAAAATAATTAGATTGTTATTGTAATAATATTGTTTTTTACCTAGGAATTTATACAATATCTATAAATAAAAGTGGACGCTATGTATTAGCATGACCTGACTCTGGTCTGTTTTGATTTGCAATAAAGAAATGACCCATTTTGAGTTTTTGATATGCCACCCAACATGTCCTACCCACCCGTTTCGTCACCTCTAACTTTGCGGGATGCAATATGCTTATGTGGTAGGTACTTCTCATCCTGGACTGCTGCCTACTGAACCAGCTTTGCTTCCACAACCTCCACCAAAGAAGGACTCAAAGCCCTCAGAATTTGGTCCAACTGTGCTTTCCCCTAATTCAAGAAAAACAAGAAGAGTGATGCCTGAAAAGGGTGATGACCATGGCATTGGCAATGAAAGAAGTAGGCCTGCACCAATGTCTCTTGATTTTTTAGTATTTGATCATAAGCCTCCGGTTAGACCGACAATTAACAGGTAATAGCCTTAAAATAAAACAAAAATTATCGTATGCATAATATTGTGTAATGCTTTGACTAATTTATCTTTATTCTTCATTGCACACTACCTAATATACGTCTCAGCCCATCTGGGATTGTATTTGTGGTTAGCTGGTTAGGTAATAGTATTATATCCACATTAGATATTCTGAGAACCCTAGGAATTTGCCATTTACGTTAACATTTAGCGTATTACACAAATATTATCCTTGATCAGAAAACAAGGTGAGGGAGTACTTTAAAGCTTAAAGAGCTGAGTTACTAGCAGCGTATGTCTGAGGGTTATTCGGTGGGGTAAAAAAGGCGAGGAACTTTTTGAAGGGATAAAATGCCAATATTCAAGATGCATTGGGACTATGGGAACTAATAGAGTTAAGGGAGGCGATCAGCCTAACACAGAAAATCAACGACATGAAGGTTACTTGAATAACATTAAAGATACGTGCATGCATGGGTGGGTGGGCCCATTGAGGATTGCATCTAGGGTGGGTAGATTAAGTGAAAATATTTTTAACTGAATCTAGGTTAAATTAGGCAACTTCGGGAGAGATGACCAAACTCGGGGATGTTAGTAATTAATCAAGAAGCCACCTCTCTCATTTATTTCCATGTTTTTACTCATCTCTTTCTTTCTCTCTCACACACATCCAGAAAATGCAAGATATCATTTGGAACGACATTACTATAGTTTCGTATTATATTAGTTTTTGCTGTGAACATTTATCGTTGGTTGCCCAATTCAGATTACTTGTAAGCTGCAATGTGGATGCATGGGGGATATTAATGAGATAGTGGACGTAGTCATTTGGGACACTAATGCTGGGAAAATCAGATGGTTCTGTATTCTTATGGAAGCAAACAAAAAATCTATCCCTAATCTAAGCGTCAACCGAAGACCTAAAATATTGCTAACTATACATTTAACACTGCCGATTATGCCTCAAATTACGTTAATCGTAATATTGAACGTTAGTTGTTAATTGATGCTGATAATACTTGTTCTCATCTTTCGGTGTTATCTCTTTATATTTAAGGTATAATCTAATATTGCTATTGATGGATGATGATGTGTTGATTAATCGGGTTATTTTCTTATAGATATGTTGGTTGTATAAATGTTTACATACTAGGTTTTTTGAGTGAATAGCTTCAAATGTAAATCCCTCTTTATTAATATGCACGTATACGAATTGTCATCATTTATCAGTTTACCCTTTTTTTACCGTGCAGTGCTGACATAAAACTTCCCGAACATAGTAAGTGCTTGTTAATCTTGTATGTTTCTATAACTGCAAATCCTGAACCTTTTAACATTCGTAAGTAGCTAAGTACCATTTGCTATATAGGCTTGTTATCTTGTATAGAATGGGATTTGCTGGAGGAGTTGACCAGTTAAATACCTTGCAAAGCCTACAGATTAGATTACTAGTATAGTGAATGTTTGACCAGTTAAATAGCTTAATAAGCCCAAAAAATGAGCTTGGTTTACCCAGCTAGTTCAGTCTTTGTTTAAGAATGTTTCCAGATGATACTTAATCCCTCAATAAGAACAAGAATATACTTAGAAGCTTTAGATTATATAAGATACCTAATCCCTCGGCCGGAGTAGAAATATCAGATTACTTAATATACTTAGTCCCTACATCAGAACACAAATATGTGTAGAAGCTGCTTAAGGAAACTATTGCAGCGGAATCTTATTCTTTCAGAATTCGCTTTAGTATGCATTATCAGGTTGTTTTGTAAGCTTTAGAATAGCAAATAGTGCTAACCTAATGTCAACAACGATAAAACTGCATATACATTACTGATGTTTTCATTTTATTAAATTACTTGTAGGTACCGTAGAGCAATGAGTGTCCGTTGGAGAACAAAGAGTTAAACGCGATCATTGGCGCCTGATTTACATTGTGGCGAGATTAGACCTAGAAAATTAAGTTGAATTCTAGTGTTTTTCTTTATAGTTATTTGTTGAATTCTAGTGATTTAATTTGATTTGAATTTTGTATTTGCTTTATGTTAAGCTGAAATGAAAGATGCTTTATTTACTTTAATTTGTTGATTTTGACATTTTTGGTCCATCTAACTCAATTTATATATATTTGTTGTATTTATATTTCTTTATTTTGGTGGGTTAAATTTGTAAATTTTGGAATTTATTAAAGAATTCGATTTTTTTTATAAAAAATGATTAAAAAAGACATGTTTTGAGATAAAAACATATCTTTTTAATCTATATAAAGACTGGTTGGATATTGTTAGAAAGACATGTTTCGGGAAAACCAGTATGGAGACCAATTGTTAAGGAGACCATTTCTTAAGTACAAAATCGGTGTCGATTCTTCTTATAGAGACTGGTTGCATAATCGGTTTTCATATGTTTCCATCATGGAGATACCCCCTCGGAGAGTGGTTCCAAAACCACTCTTTATGGGCTATTTTGACCAGTTTCTATGGCTTTTTTTGTAGTAGTGCACGAACCGAAACAAGATTTTCAATATTCACGCTTCGTTAGGAAAACGACTCGGGAACGATTTGAACTTTATCATTTTCTAAGGGTAATTTTCTCATCAATACTTTCCGGAAATATATTTTATTAGTAATTAGCTTATTACTCTTTCACAAGAGTGATTTGCCGATTTGCTTATATTATATATTATATATATACTATAATACACGAATCAATTTTTGGCGTCGCCGCCGGGGAAGTGTGAAACAATTATCGCATTGATGTTTGAAGATTAGTGCATTGAAGACCCTTCCCGGTGAAGTTATCGTTTTTTGTGAATATATATTTTACATTTCTTTATTATTTTTCATTTTCTTTTATATAAAACTATAAAATGCAAAAATATTTTTATTATTTTCTACTTATTATTATATAAAATTTCAAAAATATTCTTCTCTATCTTCTATATCATTTAATTCTTATCTTTTCTAAACCTCCAATTTGTTTAATTCTTATGTCTTCGTCCAACCAACGTGGTTGCTTTGGGTGTGGAGGTCCATTAGATGGTTTACTTTGTCGACGGTGTACTTGCGAGTGGTGTGGAAATAATCTTAGAAATGGAATTTGTTCGATATGCGATTCAGGAGCTGGAAATTCATTCGTTTATGATCCAAATCTGAATTCTTTCAATGATCCTCCAAACTTTTTCAACCATCCTCTACAGCCCTAGACATGCTCGTGTGAGTTATGTGGGAACGATTCTCATTATGGTTATGATTGTTCACCATGGGTACCGCTTGTCTATGAGCAGGAACCGTGCTACAATCAAAACTTTGGTGATAATTATTATCCTAAAAATTCATTGAGTTTTCCACAACAATATCTTTGTTATGAAAACTGTGGGGGTCCTTATGAAAATTTTTAGTGTCAACCGAGGAATCAAAACTTCTATGAGCCTAATCTTTGCTATAATTCTAACTCTTTCGGTTTTGACCAACCCCTGCAGTATTCCATCGATCATCAGCCTCAGAGTATTCAAGAAGACCTTAATCAGCAGAGGATGAATGATGTGCATAATGAATGGATAGATAATGATATGACTGAGTTAAGGAATGAACTTAAAAGAATGCAATCCTTGTTTGGAATATTTCGAGAGCAGGTGGCTAATCTTAGTACTCATACTTCTGAGCCGTCGCGACGTTTCAATTCTATTTGCTATGATGACGATGATGACGAGGAGAGTACTATTCCTTTGAATGAAATTATTTCTCAACTTCCTTCGTCTATTGCAATCACACCCGTCTTACCGACTATGGAGCCCGAGGACTCTCTCATCATGGGGGATGAGAATCTTAGCACTATTCCTGAAAAGGAACTGGACAAATTCATAAAGTCTAGTTGAGGACCTTGTCTCAATCCCAAGTGAGTCTGAGGATACATCCGACAATGACAGTGAGTGTGATTTGCCTTTTTGTGATGATTCTCCCCCTCTTGACGTTTTAGGGGGTAATTTTGTGACTTTCTCTAATCATCTCTTCGATTCTAATGATGATTTTACCTCTAGTGATGACGAGTCACTTCCTGAGGAGCATGTTCTGGAGGAAAATTTTAAAATTTATTCGAACCCTCTTTTTGAATTTGATGACAAGTACATCTCTAGTGACGTAAATCCTCTTTTTAATGAGGTGTTACAAGACATCGAGAGCAAGGAATCTTATGTTTCTAACCTTGATGACCAGGCTTTGCTAGTCACACATCTTTCCGATGCTAATGAGGATGAGTGTTTCGACCCAGGAGGCGATATTGATGAGATCGATGCTGATGTTTCTATGGATATTGAGGACGGTTATCATGATTCGAAGGGAGATATAATCTATCTTGAGAGTTTTCTTATTAATGACACTATCCCTAATCTCCCACTTTAGGTGTTTTTAGATCATGACCCAAAAAGCTTAAATGATGAACCTAATATTGATGATTTAAAGATTAAGGAAAATATAAGGTTTCCCTTTGAGGATCGCCATTATCTTTCTCTCACATTTGTTATCAAAATCTTTCTTCCTTTTCTTACCTATCTTGTGAATTCTCTTCTTCTTCTCTCCTCCGGGAGTGAGGACACCATTTTGACCCTGGCATCTTCGCTTATAGTTTCTATTCCTTAGAGCCGGTGGCATATGAAAGCCCGATGATGATTTTTCCATTTTTCTGTTTCTGCCCCAAGGACAAAGAAATTCAGGGAGAGTCAAGCTAGAGACTCGCACAAAAACAAGCGCTTCTCGAGAGGCAACCCGTGTTTCTATCTTCTTTTTCTATTTTCTAATAAGTGTGACGTGAGGAGGCTCGCTTCTTCCTTTCTCGTGTTTCGTGGCTTGTGTTTTATGTTCAGGATTGCCCGGATTATGAAGACTCTCATGCTCGTGGTTTTGTCCAGCATGCTTATATATGGGAATCCGATATCCTAGATCTTATTGACTAACGTTTATCTATTAGCATAATTAATAAACGGCTTTAGATTTACGTAGAGACCCTTTTAACCATTGAGGACAATGTTTAATTCTAGTATGGGAGGGGATCTATAGATTTGATCTTACTTGCATTTGTTTTGTCTTCACGTAACCCCGTTTTGCCACCAAAAATACCAAAAATATGTCATTTTATGCCAAAATTAAAAATTTTCAAAAATAAAATAAGTGTTTTGACATGAATTTTTGACTTTCCGATGGTGAGAATAAGAATAAATTTTGACTTGATCGAGCATGTTGCGCTCTAGCTTGCCCCTTAACCTATATAAATTTAAGCTTTTGCTAGTCTTTTATACAAGAAGCTTTAAAACGCGAATTCTAGCTTGAAAAAAGCCAAGAGTTTGCAAGTTTCCATAATAGACTTTAAATATGCAAAGCTTAATTTTATTAGACTAAGCATTCGCGGATCTTTATATTAAAGATTTTAAATTTGCGAAGAACGAAAAATGATGGAGTTGAATATAAGTTAGATGCTAAGCGTGAGTAGTTGGATCTCATTAGAGCTCACAGAGGTTAATTGTGGCTTTTTGCTCCCACCAGCTTAATAAACGTTATATATTTATTAAATAAATAAAGTTGCTTTGGTTTTTGCGATTCTTAGTTTAAATCCCTTCGTAGAGATTCCTTCTGGTGAAATTAAGGTACACATCGAGGTTTTGTCAGTGTTGTGGGGAAATAGGCTACCGATTCCCGACGGCTCACTACCGTTGTCTAGGTAGTTAAAAGACCACATGACTTGAAATTTGGCTACATAATAATAATAATAATAATAATAATGTAATAAACCGAAGCCGAAATAAGACCACTGGATCATGGTCGGTTCGCGCCCGATGTGACAACCGTTTAAAGGGTGGAGGTAATAATAATAATAATAAATCCGAGACTAATAAAAGTTTACTGGACCATGGTCAGCTCGCATACCGATGTGGCAGTTTTTAAAAAGGTCGAGGATCCCCTAGTCGAAATTAGACTCCTAGACCATGGTCGGCTCGCATACCGATGTGGCAGTTGTTTAAAGGACCGGGGAGGATAATAATGTTGCTATAATAATAATAATAATAAAGCCAAATTTCGACTCCGGGGTTATCTAAATAAAGTCTTCGTCTCTGGACTCGTAGTTGAGTTGTTTCGGATGAAATAAAAAGGATAACCCCTAAATCATGCGAAATTAGAACCTTAATGTGGATCTTATTCTCACCATATCGTTTCTTTAGGAAAAGATTTCAAACTAATTATGGTCTAAACCGGGTTTACTTTATATTAATAAGGACATAATTTATTTGTCACCAATAATAAAAATAATATCCCTTAGAGGAATTAGGAATAAGGGAGCGGAAAGTAGCTATACGTACACAATTTGCATTTATGAGTAGTGTTAGCATCTTAACTTGTATTTAACAATGATTTCGTTTTTTAGCTTGGTTTGAGGCGAGTGAAAAAATCGAGGACGATGAATTTATCCTTTTGGACACTATTTAAAAGTATGTCTTGTTCCGTGATCCTAGAAGTTATAATTAAATAATAAAAGTCAAACATGTTGTCACTTATAAATGAAGATAATATATATATATATATATATATATATATATATATATATATATATAAAGAAATGGTAAAATGGGGCGTTTCAAAAACTAGAGATTTCTTAATCCCCTTAGATGAACACTTAGCAACTTTTCGAGGTAATTAGTCTGGGGGGTTGAAATTTTTGGTTTTTTATGCGTGTGTTTATATCCTTGTGTGAGGACATGGCAATAGCTTAGTATGGAGGATTTTGATATGTGTTTAATCACATATCACTTTTCTTTATAAAAACGAGCTTAAATGACCAAAAATAAATAGAAAATACATTGTATATGTCTATTGTGTGAACTGTGTTGTGCATGTAACGGATATTTTATAAATGGACAAAAATAAAGCCAAAAAGGACAAAATCGAGCACGAGATTGGAAGAGCGTGAGAAAATGAAGCCGATGACGTTTTTCATCTTTAATAGACCAACCCGTACCCGTTTTATGGGCCGGGTCAGCCCATTAACTTTTGAATGATAAGAATCCTTAACATAAGCCTTTATCAAAAGTCCAAAATCTAAATCCATTTAAACCCTTGTCTCTGTCCAAGCCCAAGAAATGATAAAAGCCCAAATCTATACCCGGTCCAAAGACAAAGGATTAATATAGGGTCAAATTCACTCTTTTTTCTTTCTCCCCCCATTTTTACACACTGCAAGCTAACACAGGGTAAAACCATCTCATCCACACACCCATCCTTTCTAGAAGGTCTACGTGGCGCCTCTGACATCACAGCAGACCACGCTGGCAATCCCACCCATTAGTTGAAAAGACGTGGAAGAAATCTAAGGGCTTTAAATGGACGAATTGAGGGTTTGTTATTGATCAAGGGCTAAGAATGATTCTTAAGGACACTCCTCTCCTTCTGGATCATTCTCTCCTCAACTATAAATAGAGATTGTAATCACACATATAAGATATGTAGCTTTTAGTAGAATTTAGCTTAAATTTTCAGCTTATTGTCTTTTTATTATTGTAATTTCCTTTTCAAAGCTTGTAATCTTTTAATCATTAATAAAATTGCAGTTTCCTTTTAAATTGTGTGTTAAATTCATGTTTTACTTTTATGAAAATTCAAGATGTGTTTTGAATTAACTTAATAAGCTCAATAAGCTCTTGTAACCTTAATAAGCTAACACTTATTCTGTTAAGCTAGCTTATAGCCTAACTGAATAAGTAGTTCCACCAAAATTACCTCAAAAAGTCATTTAAAGCTTAAAAAGGATGATAAGCCAGACATGGATGGGCTTATGGGACCATACCAGCTTATGTAAATAAGCTGGAGCTTGTAGATAAGTTCTTAAGAGCAATTTTGGTCCTTGTTTTGAGCAAAGGACACAGTAAGTTTCATTTTTACTTTTTAGCTTAATTTTTTTTATTCAGCTTTCTAATCTGCTTATTCTGTGCTTATAACTGTTTATTTGTGCTTATTCAGTCTTACTATAGCTTAATGTGTCCAGTTTATAGTCTAGAATAGTTTAATTTGAGTTCTCATAGAATCTGTCCATTTTATTAGTTAAAATAGCTTATTAGTGTAGCTTATTATTGAGTGCTTTTTTTCCTAAGTTTTTGCTAATTTGTCTTTGATTGTCATAGTACTTAATCTGTTTTAGCAATTCAAAGCTTATTAAGGTCTGTTTTAGTTTAATTTAGGATTTGCTAGTTTTAAGGGGTGTTTGGGATACGTAGTTTTATCTTAGCAAAATTGTGTTTAGTCTGATTTTGGTTTTCAAATAGATTTCATAAGCTCTTATTAAGTCTAAATACTAGTTTTTATAAGCTTAAAATTAGATTTGTTAAGTTTTGTAGTCTATTTCATCTAAAATCCAAGTCTGCTAGTCTATTGTTCTTTTAAACTGCTTATTTGATTAACTTAGTAAAAGTCTGCTAGAAGTATGTTTTTTATGCTCCAATTTGGTTTCTAATGCATCAAGGTGCATCTGTTTTTAGTTAGTAGACCTTGGAAAAACCTTTTGAGAACTTTAGACTAAAATCAGTCAAGTATGCTAGTAAATGGATTGTTCTTAAAAGTAAGATTATGGAGATCATTTGTGGTTAGCATCTAGCTGTTTTTAGATTAATTGTTGTTAAAATAAGCTCATCAAAGACTTTTCTCAATCTGTTTCAAGTTTTCATTTTGTCAAAATAGTTTTTGAGTCTTAAAATTTAAGTTGCAAGTAGTCAAGTAGTCATAAAAAGTTCAAAGTAGTGTAAATCTGTCATTTTCACTTTAACTTTTCTAGCTTATTTTCTTAAGTGATTTGTTAAGTGCTAGTTCATTTGAGTTTATTGAGTCTAGTTCTTAATTTGTTTTTAGCTTTCAGCTTATTTAATGTGCTTATTAGTCCTTTATACTTAGCTTAAAGTAGTAATAATGGTCCTTTAAAAAGTCCTTTAGAGTAACTGTCTTAGAGATTTTTGTTGTTTCTCAGCTTATTGTTTTTGCTTATTTCCTAGTCTCAAGTGCTATTTGAGTCTAGGTCTAGGTCTGTTTCAGCTTATTTGTTTACTAATTGCTTATTAAGTCCCAAAAGTTCAAAAAGTTTAGTTAAATGTCAAAGAGTTTAAATAAGCCAAACCGTGACTTTTTGATTGAATTTTTCTAGCTTAATATTAAGTTCTGGAATTAAGTCCTTTATTAAAGTTTCTTATTTTTGCTTAAACTTTTGCTTTTTCAAAAAGAAAATAAAAAAAATGTTTTGCAAAAAGGGACAGTCACAGGACTCGAACCTGTGACCTCCCCTTCACAACACACACACCTTAACATTGCGCCCTTGGGACTTTTTCATTATACCTTTGCAACATTTAATTCTTATACTAGTTTAGTTTTAGCTTATTTTAGCTTAATGAATTTTAACAGCTTATTGGTTGAAGCTTTTTGATTCGTTTTTCTTTCTAAACCTCAGATTTAGTATCTAGTATTTTTATAATTTTTCTTAAATTTTTAGGATTAAGTTTAGTATTTTTAGTTTAATTTTTAGTATTATTTAGTTTTAAAAATAGTTTTAAATAGTTTAAAAATTATAAAAAATAATTTATGTTTTTAAAAAAAATAGTTTTATGCATTTTAGTTTAAGAAATTTGCATTTTGAGTTTTTATAGTTTTAATTTGTCATTTTTAGTTAATTAGTTCATTTTAGTTATTAATTAGATTTTAATTTGCTTTAAATGTCGCTAGGATTTTTAAATTGCCTTAATTCCTAGATTAGCGTGCCTTTATGTGCTTTCCCTTTGCGTTTTTAGATTTATAATCCGAAATCTAAAATATCAAATATTCAAGCACGTGATCATGAACCGAAACAAGATTTTCTGGAAATATATTTTATTAGTAATTAGCTTATTACTCTTTTACAAGAGTGATTTGCCGATTTGCTTATATTATATATTATATATATACTATAATACACGAATCACCTTCAGTGAAGATGATGAAGCAATCTCACAAACCAACACAGAAGGTGATGCTATCAACTTCAATGAAGTCAGCTCCTTTCCTGATGATGAATTCCTTAAACCAAGAAACAGAGATACTATGTGCATTGCAAATACAGAACATTTCCCTTATGTACCAGCTTTTGATCGCCTTTTCACAAACAACCACATCATACCCTCTATAACACCCACTCGTCTGGTATCTCCAACACTTGTTGAACCTCCTATGTTCACAAATGAAGATGATGTCCCAGTTATGAATGAAGTTGACCATCCTGAATTAGCAGATGATCTGTACTTGGCTAATCTCCTAGAAGATACCAGAGTTGAACCAATCAGTGATGCTCAGCCCTCACCTTAAATTAATTTACCCTCAGCTGGCACTATCTCTGGTCTTTCTATTTCTCAATACAGATGGTCAAGAGAAAAACACATAAAGCTAATTAACAACATTGGTAAACCTCTTGCTGGTATTATAACCAGAAGAAGGGTCAGAGATTCAAAAGCTGCCTCAGCTCATGAATGTTTATATGTTAATTTTCTCTATTAAATTGAACCCAAGAAACCAATTGAAGCTCTAGAAAAAGAAGGTGGGTTATTGCAATGCAAGAGGAGCTGCATCAATTTGAAAGAAATAAGGTCTAGACCTTAGTTCCTAAGCCTCATGGGAAAACCATCATTGGGACCAAATGGATTTGAAAAAACAAGATGGATAAAGAAGGGGTTGTTACAAAGAATAAAGCAAGGCTAGTTGCTCATGGATATAATCAGCAGGAAGGGATTGACTATGAAGAGACTTTTACACCTGTTGCAAGACTTGAAGTCATCAGAATCTTTCTTACTTATGCAACCTACATGGGTTTTGTGGTGTATCA
Organism: Tanacetum coccineum; assembly: GCA_026074375.1. Classification (NCBI taxonomy): domain Eukaryota; kingdom Viridiplantae; phylum Streptophyta; class Magnoliopsida; order Asterales; family Asteraceae; genus Tanacetum; species Tanacetum coccineum. Next base: position 45,166 of record BQNB010010294.1, read on the forward strand.
GATGGATGTGAAAAGTGCATTTCTGAATGGTAAAATCTCTAAAGAAGTATATGTACAACAACCACCTGGATTTAAAAGCAGTGAATTTCCAGACTATGTGTGTAAACTGGACAAAGCTCTGTATGGGCTGAAACAAGCTCTTAGAGCATGGTATGAAACTCTTTCAACATTTCTTATTTAGCACAAGTTTGTCAGAGGTACAATTGACAACACTCTTTTTACTTATAAAACTAAGAGTGATGTCATTATAGTACAGATATATGTGGATGATATCATTTTTGGGTCAACCAATGTTAAACTTAGTAAGCAATTTGCCAAGTTAATGACAAAAAAGTATGAAATGAGTATGATTGGTGAACTAACTTATTTTTTAGTTTTTCAAATCAAACAAGACTCTTGAGGAATCTCTATTTGTCAAGAAAAATATGTTAAGGATTTACTCAAAAAGTATGATCTAGCTGATTGTGCCTTAGTAAAATGCCATATGCTTCCCTCAAACAATTTAGGGCCTGATGAGTCAGGGGTCTCTGTTAATGAGACCTTGTTCAGAGGCATGATAGGGTCACTGATGTATCTTACAACTAGCAGACCTGATATCCAATTCTCCACATGTCTCTGTGCTAGGTACCAAGCTAACCTTAAGGAATCCCACCTTATTGCTGTAAAAATAATTTTCAGGTAATTCAAAGGAACTCAAAATGTAGGTCTCCGGTACCCAAAAGGATCAGGCTTTAATCTCAAAGCATACTCTGACTCAGACTATGCTGGATGCAACCTAGACAGAGAAAGCACCTCTAGTGGTTGTCAGGTACTTGGAGAAAAGTTAGTATGTTAGAGTGCAAAGAAACAATGCTCTATGGCAATGTCATTGTTTCAGCTGAGCTGTGTATGAAGTTGAGCTAGGTGTTAGCTCTAGTCTTGGATTATGTGTAAGTGGTGACTGTGATGTTATCTATGACCAATGTGTCATATTTTGTGATAATCTGGAGCAATTACAATATCAACAATCCTAGTGATTGTTTTGGACAAAACATATTGACATCAGGTATCACTTCATCAGAGACCACATTTTAAAAGGTGATATTAAGCTTCATTTTGTACAAACTGATTTGCAACTAGCTGATATATTTTCCAAGCCACTAGCTGAACCTAGCTTCACTAGATTGATAGCTGAGTTGGGTATGCTCAATATCGAAAAATAGGTCTCTGATAAGAAAAAGGCTTTAAGTCATCTTCTGACATGAATATTAAATGTTTTTAAGGTAACTTAAATATAACTAGCAAGTTGAAAGACAAACATTCTCAATATTTAATTCGCATATTCTCAAAAGGTCACCTACTTTCTCGAAAAATGCCGGATTTTACAGTCCATGAAGGGTCACATGGGCCCACGTTTTGTGATAGTTTTACCACTATGCATTTAATGCGGAATTCAAACTGTTTTATTTTTCATAATTGATAAATATTTTAGTGGAATAAACTTTACCTTTTCACACACTCACATCATTTTTCCAAAACAAAACCCTAAAATCTCCATCTTCATCATCCCTCACAAATCTTTTAAGAAAACAAAGCAAAATTTTTGTTTGACAACAATGGCTTCTGACTCATCTTCGCGAACCCAACCTAAACAACTCACACCAGCTTCAAATGTCCCTTTTCTAATTGAAGATTGCATCATCAAATTTAACAATGGGGTTGCCTTAATGGAATCCAACGATGATGCATACAAGTTGTTGCTTTAATTTTGAAAAACAGATGTATATTTGTTGCTTTAACCAAACAACCATTAGCATATTACTCAAAATACCTTCGAGAATTCTGGTAATTGCTAAGGCAGATATAGCGTCAAAGTCCATCACCTTCACTCTCTCACATTTTGACAAACCACTTTCCTTCGACCTCAATATGTTTTCCTCTGTTATCAGGTTAGATCGTAGTGATGAATGTGTTCCTGTTCCTCCAAAAGAGACAGTGAAGGCTGGGCTAGCAACTATGGACTTGTTGATGATGATCACCCATCCCTTTCCTCCTCTGATCTCATCAACTCGTCTCCGGTGAAAGTGAAATATTTTTCACCGACTTGGAAGGTTCTGATGATGTACATTGTTAAATGTTAGGTGACATGCAGGGATCTCACGATCAACTGAATGTCAACCAGTAAACAATTGCTTACTGTTTGTGCTGGGGGCTCAATATAGATATTGTAGACATTTTGTTTTATGACCTCATTGTTCATCTTCACCTAGAGGGTAGCAAGAATCAAAGAAAACCTAATGTATGCTATACCAGATATTTATCTCTTATCATGGAACATCGGCTACAAGACAACTATAAAAATGATAAGTTGCTTTCCTTAAACCCTACACCATTACAACCATCACTTTTAGACCCACATGGATGGATGAAACTACTTTAACTTCTCACATGTGCAAGGTGGCTGATCATTCACCTAAGCATATTCAGTCTTTGATCCTTCCCTTTGGGGAGGTAAATGCTGATGACACTGCTGACAAGTCCTTGTCTGGGACCTCTGTGCCACCTATCACTCAGCCCAAAGCATAAACTGCTAAAAGACCAAATAAGAAGAATATCCCACCTTTGACCCAACCAGATGTCTTAAAATCAAGCAGGATTTCCAAATCTTTCCCTACACAGGCCACCCATCCTCAGCCTGCCAAGGAGTTTGTGGTTACCGCTGATGCAACAAAAAGTTTATATGCCTCTGAATCGGCAGAGGTGCAAGGAAACCAGCCTAAGACCGCTGATTCTGAAAAGGTAACAGTTTTAAATAAGGGTCACTACAAGCAACCACTCTTAAACTTCTCTAGGAGAGAGTGGTGAAGTTATAGGCTACCCTTGACCCACTAGAGTGTCTAAGTCTGCACTTAGATTCCAAATTTTCTGTACACTACGTGTCTGCACTTAGAGGATGATATTGAAAGGCTGATAACGCCTGATGTTTGACTCTAAAAATTCTAGACTTTGCTTGATTATCCTATCTTTGCATGAAAGTCGACCTCTATATGAACTATACTCACTCAGATTCAGAGGTCCCCTAAACCAATCAAAAGAGCCCCAAAAGTCAATTCTTTCTTAATCTAAATTTTAAACGACTTTTTAGATGATTGAGTAATCACACCCAGTCTTCTTAGGGGCAGCGAATAATGATCCTCAACCTTATTACAAATTCACAAGTTTTAACTAACAAGTTTATGCAGGTACTAGAGCAAAATGTTATAGAGAAAGAGGACGCTGGGGTATATTCTCTAGAGGAACCTACGTTTGAGTAGCTCATGGATGAAGTAGACAAACAAAACAAGGCTGCTCAAGAAGAACCAGAGAGTCCTTATGACAAAGAGTTAGAGATCAAGATTGTCAAATCTTTCAAAACTTCTTGGTCTATTCATCCAGAGATTGATCAGCCTAATGATGCAAACATCACCTTTATGGGCTATGGACCCATTGACATGGAATTGGATGACTCTGGCTCTGATCTCCATTCTATGCCTAGCGATGATCTAGCATCTCTGACTGGTTTTGAGACTCCTGACTCAAATGATGAAGAGTTTAACTCTGTCACCAAGGAACACTCAGCTAACAACCTCAATGCAACATTAGATGGTGATGTTGCTTTACCAAATGCTTATGCTGGTGTGTCAGCTCTTTCCGACCCCCGTGGTCATCTTCGAAGAGAGCTGACCACCATACCTTCTAAGGTTGTTCAGCTGGAGTCTCAATTACCAAGCAAGTCTCGGTCGAATTGAATCGACTCTGTCCTCTTTGGTTTCTGCAGCAGCTTTGAAAGTTACCTACCAGGGATATCGCTGATTCTCTCAACTTGACCTCTCTCCTAATTTTGGATTTCATGAATATGTTCATAATACTATCAGCAATCATGAGGGAGCAGACTTCAGTATTTCAAGCTCAGGTTCATTCAGAATTGAAGATGACTATTGATCCTGGATCTACAAAGAATGAATAAACAATTTCATGGTTCAATAAGTTGGAATCGTAGATTTGCCTGTTGCAAATCAACTTAGCAAGGTTTATTTCAATCCAAGATAGGCCGCAAGTCAAGCAAAGAGTTGGCACACGGCATGCGCCAGGTCACTAAAAGGCTTTTCTTGAACCCATCAGTGTCCATTACAGAAAACTCTAACGTGACTCTGATCTCAATGACTGCTATTAAGGACATGTAATTTTCCTTGAGGGCAACTAAAGTCTTTTAAAAAGGCTAGTTGCGAGGGGGAGAGAAGTGGGAGAAAAATAAAATCACATATACCTCAAAAGGATACTGAGATTTTGAGAACTGATCTTGTCAGGAGGGAGCAACGCATAGAGACAACAAACATTGTTGATCGTTGTATGGTGAGTTGTCAATGGCTCGAGAAAAAAATAAAAAAAAAAAAATCACAGAGACTACATATTATAGTTCATCAAATCAGACAGAAGAAATCAGGGGTTATTATCTCAGGAAAGAAAGTATCAGATTATAACGCCAACTCCTCTGAGCTCTCTCATTCCAAAGCATCTGCAAAATCCCTTGCAGCAGAAGTTGTCTGTTGAGTCGTTCACTAATCAACTGTTTGGTACAACTTCATCTAGCTTTGCACCATCACCTCCTAGAGAATCAACTCCTCTAAGAGATCCATCCAAAAGGAATAGGAGTTGCCATGAAGAACTATGAAGGAACTTATTCCTTATAGAAGAAGGAGGATCAGATATTAATTGATAACGTGAAGTCTATTTTGTCAACCCAAGAGGGTGTTTGTGTTTGTTTCTGTACTTATCATCGAGGATTCATGGCACACTTTAGGAGTAAAAGATTTGGTTGATCTCAAGGTTGTGAATTAAGAGTGTTAGAAATCTTGATGGAAGATAATTAACCAGCGATAGTCAAGGCTCAAACACTGAAGTTGGCTGAATATAAGGAGAAAAGGGCAAAGATGCTTGATGAATACAACAAGTGTATATATGAGAGGGCTGATCCATTTACTATCACTAGGATTCACTACAGGGCCAGCTCTTCTCGGGATGCTACCATGAGAATCACCATAGATCACGATCCAGTAAATTGTCATGGTTTATAAGAATATTAAGCTAAAGGACTCTGGGATTAAGTGAATGGCTAGAAAAGCCAAGCTCTGGAATCTAAAACCTCAAGCAAGTCAAATGATTTGCTTCTTCAAATCCTCGGAGCTATGTTCAACGGGATCTTTACACAAGCAAAGAAGCTAGGCATTCCACCACCACCTGAACTTGCACACATTGGAAAACCTACTGAAGATAAAAAGAGAAAAAGAACTGAAATACTTAAAGAGGTTTTTGTCAAAGAGAACATAGTGGTTGATGAAATGAAGAGGAACCTAGCTCCTCCCCAAGAGTTAGAAGCTAGAAGAGGCTCTGGTCATCAAAAAGAACCATAATGTCGGGCATATTCTACTACAACTGGGGAACTATGCGACTGGCTTTCCAAAAGAGTGTCAGAGTTCTATCTTGCCACCACTGTGCATCTTGTCAAACTTTTAGGTTTAATCATAAGGGATACTCCAGAGGCAGAGGAAGTGTACAAGTTAATAGAGCTGGAAATAGAATCTAGGAATGATGTAATGAGAGCCAAAGAGATTGTAGGAAAGAACCTAGATGGCTTGCGTCAACATATGCAATAAATTTATAAAGTTTTTTGTTTATCCTCTGTGTTATTATGCGTAAGAAGAAGCTTTGTCTCATTTACCTTAATATTTTACGTAGCATAAATTGTATTCAAATAGGGGCGATATTGTCGGGCTAATTCAGAGCCCAACGATCTTTGCCTAAATTTAAACAAAAATTAGGCTAAGTATTGAAGAACTATGAGTTGCTGGACCTCAAGAGGTATTTAAAGGAACTCTTGAGTGAAAAAGCTCCAAAAGAGCAAAATCATATGTATTCAGTTAAAGACATCATCATAGAAGTCGAAGATTACTTGAAGAACATTACTCGTCAGTTGGGATGGATATCAGCTGGTATGTAGATGGATACGTGAGGTTCTAAGGAGAGTCAGAGGTGGCAATACTCTGACTATTCTGTTACCCTTTGAAGAAGAACAAGCTGAGCTTAAGTTGTTCTCTGAAGTTTAAGCAGAAAACTCAATACGTATTTATGGCGAGATAAATAGTAGTTTGAGTTAAAGCCTGTACCTAGTACAAGGTTGGTAAAATTAGTGAACAGTTGGCAGAACTGTTCACTAAAGTATGGGGGGATGTTTCTAAGAATGGACGTGCATTAAATACCTTGTATGTCCTCCACTAGAATCTTGACACGTTGCAACTATCCCCACTAAGGACGCAACCTCGTATTAGTATAAATAGAGAATGTTGTAAGGAGTAAAAGTCATCGCTTTTATTGTATTGTTATTATAGACATTTACTCCTTAACGAACTTAACTGTTACCCAGCTGTCTCAAATCTGATGTAGGGAATAAGTTAGATTGTTAAATTGATTATGTAATCGAATTTTACTTGTTCAAAGGGTAATCTTACATTGTCATTTCAAAATTGTGCGATCCATAGAATATTGTAATAATTTGGATTCTTTTTATAAAGAATTACAAAGATTATTATGTTATTACTTGTGTTATTCAGTGATTGATACGTGTTATATTCCATATAGACATTGAATTGGGATGCGGCTACTCTATGTGGAAGGATGACCTCAGGCTCCGTCTAAGTTCTTCTCGTGGACCTTCAACACCTCCAAGTTCTTCTCCGTAACCTTTAACATGTCCAAGTTATTTTTCGGGACTTTGTGGATCTGCACCGAGTCTTGGAAAGGCAAAATGCTCAACTTGTAAGTTCTTGACTGAAAAGATAAAGACACTAGAGGTAAAGATAAAGATATTAAAGAGAACACTAGAGATGAAAATGCATCCCGAGAACCACACACTTGAGTCAGCTTCAATATTTCACGCATTTTATAATGACATGGGAAAACTTGGTTTGGAGTAGTTTTTCATTTAGCTAAAGCAATTTAGCATTTCGAATGTAATTCGTATGCTTTAATGTTTCAATGTTTATCGATTTGTATTGTAATTCGTATGCTATAATGTTTAAACGTTAATCGATTAGGAATTAATTCGTATATTTTAGTTATTTGTTGTGCTTTAACACCACTCGATTTAGTTAACTTTCAAGTAAATTTATCAAAGTAATTTTTAGTGATTAGAAGTTTTGATCAAACTAATAAATGATAAAACAAATATAATTAACATTAACATTAAACACTTTTAGCCACGATATGTCGTGGCTAAATGTTTTGATAATTATCATTTAATTTTATTGATAAAACATAAAAAGAATTAAAATAATATAACATTTTTTGTCACGGCATATTGTGGCTAAATGTTTTAATATTTATCATTTAATTTTATACTTATTATTTAATGTTATTAATAAGATGAATATAGTTAAAATAATAGTAAATACTTTTAGTCACAAGACAGTCGTGTTTAAAAGTTTTAGTCAAATTTAGTAACTAATTTTTAGTCACGATACGGTCGTGTCTACAAGTTTTAGCCAAGTTTTTTTGACAAAGTTTCTTGGTTGAAAGTCTTGGTTAAGGTTTTTAGAACTTTAGCCACGACGTGAGTGTGGCTAAAAGTTTTAGTCAATTTTTTTGATAAAGTTTCTTCGTTGAAAAATATGGTCAAAGTTTTTAGAACTTTTAGGCACGACTTAGTCGTGGCTAAAAGTGGATTTCAAAGTTAAACGGTGAGAAGTGTCTATTTTGTCGTTTAGTGGACTTGTAGCCACGACTTTGGTCGTGGCTAAATATTTTTTGTGGCTAAAAGCCTCGATTCTTGTAGTGGAGGTGGCGGTACTTTTCGGTGTTGAAATGTTATGATACCTTCTGCTCTAAAGTTGAATGCTTTTATACTAACAATCCTCCATAGACAACGCTGACTCAAATAACTACAAATCCAAACCACGCTTTGCATTGGCCAAACTTGCCTCTTTTGCACACTCATTAAGTTTGGACTTAATTTATTCATTCACAATTGAGTCTGAGAAGCTCGTCTGGTTTTGAAGGTTTTCATTTTCATGATTAGAAAGCGTTTACATATATTAAAGAGAGAACCAATATCAACGGCTAATAAGGTTTACCATGAGAAAAGTGAATAAGATTCTCAGGTACCACATACACGTTATATTATCATGTCAAATCAAATCAATACAGTCTATGTCTAAGCATGTTGTTACGTATAATTCTCTTTGTGACAATTTTTATGCTATTTTTGTGGACCAGCCTATACAGCAGATACTATCAAGGCCAGAAGTAGCAGGAAGGCTACAAAAGTGGAGCATTGAATTAGGAGAATATGCAATACATTACAGGTCTAGAGTATCAATCAAAGGACAGATTTTAGCAGACTTCATAGTTGAAAGGCCAGAAGAGGACTCTCTGGATACTCCAATGGAAGAAGAAGAGGAACTTCCTCAACCATGGATTCTGTTTACGGACGGATGCTCCTGCACAGATGGTTCCGGTGTATGACTAATACTCACAAATCCAGAAGGGGTGGAGTTCACTTACGCTTTGAGATTTAGATTGAATGCAACAAACAACGAAGCGGAATATGAATCCTTGATTGCAGGGCTAAGAATAGCGGAACAAATAGGTGTGAAAAACCTTTAAGCAAACGTAGATTCACGCTTAATGGCCAATCAAGTGAACGGAACGTATGCTGCAAAAGAGGCCGACATGGTTCGTTATTTGGAAAAAGTAAAAACACTTACAGGCGGCTTCAAGGCATTCACAATTAAACAAATCCCAAGAAGTGAAAATAAAAAAGTTGATGCTCTAAGTAAAATAGCTTCCACAAGTTTTGCATACTTAAGTAAGCAAGTACTGGTGGAAGAACTAAACGAAAAATCCATCAGTGAAGTAGAAGTATTAACGGTGGTAGAAGAAGAAGGAGAGATGTGGATGACCTTAATTTTCAAGTATCTTGCGGAGGATACCCTACCAGCGGATATAAAGAGAGCGAGGGCGATAAAACGTAAGCCATGGCGGTTCGGCGTTATTAATAGGATCCTTTATAAGAAGTCTTTTCTCGGCCCGTGGATAAGGTGTGTAGGGCCACTTCAAGCCAACTATGTTCTAAGAGAGATACATGAAGGATCTTGTAGCATGCATGCAAGCACGCGATCCGCCATGGCCAAGGCTTTGCGGACTGGCTACTATTGGCCTACCATGCACAGAGATGCAAGAATGTTAATAAGAGCATGTCAAGATTGTCAAGTTCATAAACCCATCTCAAGAAATCCGCAGAAGAAGCTAACCCCAATCACATCTCCATGGCCATTTTACAAATGGGGAATTGACATAGCCGGACCTTTCCCGGAAGGCCCAGGGAAAGTCAAATTCTTAATGGTAGCCATGGATTACTTCACAAAATGGATCAAGGCAAAACCAGTCGCAACCATCACTGGCAATCAGATTAAAAAATTTATGTGGGAAAACATTGTTTGTAGGTTCGGACTTCCTGGAGAGATTATCTCAGACAACAGAAAACAGTTCCGAGATGATCCATTTAAGGATTGGTGCGAGAAGTTATGTATTAATCAGCATTTTGCCTCTGTAAAACATCCGCGGACTAATAGACTCGTGGAAAGAGCAAATCGCAGCCTAGGTAAAGGAATAAAAGCAAGGTTGGAAGCAAGAAGCAAGAACTAGATGGAAGAACTCCCTCATGTTCTATGGGCACACCGCACAATGATAAAATCTAGCAACAAAGATACCCCATTCTCATTAACATACGGAACGAAGGCAGTCATTCCAGCAGAAATAGGCATGCCTACAATCAGAACAGCGAAAGCTGACCCAGTACAAAACAATGAAGCCTTAGAAATCAACCTTGATCTCTTAGAAGAAAGAAAAGGGGAAGCAGCAATACACGAGGCTAAGAGTAAAGCAAAAATGGAAAAATATTACAACGCAAAAGTGTGAAACACAAGCTTCAGACCTAGAGACTTAGTATACCGCAATAATGATGCAAGCCGAGCGGAAGACACAGGGAAGCTAGGTCCCAAGTGGGAAGGGTCGTACGAGGTAACAGAAGCACTTGGAAAGGAAGCGTACAAGTTAAAGGACCGCGACGGAAAACAACTTTCGCGGACTTGGAATATTAGCAACCTTAAAAAGTGCTATGTTCACAGCATGTAAGCAAACCATCTATGCGGACTCCGCAGTGGGGGTAATGCACTTCAATTTATGTTACTTTATGCATTGTAATGTCTTTTAAAATTTCAATAAAAGTGAAGCCTAGCTACCTTCTCGAACTTTACTTTAAATTTCTTATTTTTTTACTTTGCAAAGTTATTTTTTATGTGATTAAGACGCACACGCAAAAGGGGCACGATCCAATCAATGTTATTCCGAATAACAAAGGGATGAGTAACCTAACAATTCACTCAAAAGTATATAAGAGGCATTGCAAGTCCAATACTAAAAAATGTTCCATGAACGTTTTCATAATTCTATCATCATAAGTGCACAAAGATAGTGATATTGTTGGGAATTCACTTTTACGTGACGACATTACAGAATTACCATAGTTTATCATAGTAACATACGCGAGGACTAGAATAGGCAACTATGTATAGTTTAGAGGCGTGTGGGCTATAAATACCCCTCTATGGCTTCCATAGAGGGGTTGAGTCATTTGGCATTGTCAAGTCATTTGTATCCTTCATCCATTTTCCATCTAATATCACAAGTTCATCTTCCATCTCTCTACTCTCTCTCTCACTAAAATGGCTTTCATGTGGTTTGACTCACCAAGACCACCGGATCATAGTTTACGTAGACCTTCAATTGGTATCAGAGCCATGGCAACATACTCTTGGGTCGGGTTTATCTTTATGGTCTATTTGGTCTTGTCACACTTTCAGATCTGTCGTTGTATTTTTCGGGTCTTCTTAACGGTTATAAACAGTTTGATTTTAAGGCTTATTTTGTTGTAAGTTTTTCTTTGTTTCTTTTCATAAAAACTTAACAAAGTTGGATCAATTTTTTTAGCTTATTCGTTTGGTTGTGAGCTTATTTCAAAGTTTTTTTTGTGGCTTGTTATTGGGTAAAGCTACATAACAGACAAAACCACCCTTAAAGGACCGAACGAGTATAAACCCAGCTGGAACCGATCTAGCAATTTTCTTGTCAAACCGATCGAGTTAATTTGTGAAGGGACCGAACGAGTCATGTCCTTGGTCAACCGAACGAGTGTTCTACTTTGAGAACCAAACGAGTGGCCAACTAAAAGGACCGAATGAGTTATTAACAATGTGGACCGAACGAGTCTTAAAACAACTCGAACCGGACGAGTGTAAGTTTATAAGAGCCGAATGAGTCATTTTAATGAGGACCGATCGAGTCGTTATTAATGAGAACCGAACAAGTGTAAAACCTTGTGGACCGAACGAGTGGCCACTCTTAAAGGATCGAACTAGCTACAACAATAAGAACCGAACAAGACTCAAACCGAGTCAACTCGGCTCTTACCGAGTTGACTCGAGTCAACTCACTGAGTTGAGACAGAAATGAAGAAGAAGAGGACTCAACAAGACTCGAACAATAACAACATCCTCAACATCCAACAAATCCACAATCATCAAATCCACAATCATCTTGACCTAATAACTCTTCGACACATACTCAACTCAACAAATCCACAAACTATCATATTCCCTTCGTCACAACAAACATCAACCAGATCCAACATCACTAATACTAATCCCATCGTCACAATCTCTTCTCCAAACAACAATGACTCGAAGCAATTTACTCTCAGAATCATGTTACGGTTTCATAACCAAAATCTTTTCAAAGATTTATCATGAGTTCATCATTGATCATCGTAAAGGTTAAACCTTTTTCTTTTAATATTCTAACATAAGAAATATTTATAACACTTGGGTTATAATATTTTCTTTGATTCGTTTCAAGACTCAAAACAAAAACAACAATCAATATACCTACCCGAGACCCTTAATGGGATCTTGAATCCTTCGTTTCTTGCGTTCTTCCTGTATATACGTTATAAGGGGTTGTTGCTTGTGCTTGGCTCAACGAAAATAGAACAACAAAAAGATGAAAAGGAAGGTTGATATGTTTGTTTTGAAGCTTCGATTGTCCATAAGAAGAAACGGTGTTAGATGTTGGTGAGGTGGTAACTGAATGGGAGAAAAAGATGTAATAGGGCGATAATTTGATAAGTGTGTGTTAGGGTTACTAAAAATTAGGGATAGAGAAATATATATATCCATATGTGGATCGGGTGTTATCAAAAGTCTTGTGGGCCGATTATAGCTAAATTGAAAAATTGGGCCAAGTGATTTTTTTGATGGGCTGTGTAAGGATATATATATCTTTGGTGATTTGATTGTTATGGACCGGTTATTACGTTTGAGAAGGTCCCGGGCTGTGAGTTTGCACATGGATTGGATAATATTAGGCCAATAAATCAAAACATGGGCCAAAGTTATATATGTTGAAGTTTTGGATTGTTGGTTGTGTATCGTTTATTGGCATGACCGGTGTACAACAGATTGATTGATTTAATGTTCCGTATTAAAACTAAATTTGGCTAAATGATTCATTTAGGATGATTTTTTGCCATATTTAGTTGTTAACGGATACTATTTGAGATTAAATGCTTATCGGTTTGCATGTCGAGGTTTAAAAATGACAATTATGACAAGATTTAGTATGACGAACCGGGATCAATTTGAGTAAAGAATCATGAAACCTTAAAGGCTAGAGTTGGAATTAAATTGTGTGGCTAACGGAGTTAATCAAGTACACTTTTTGAGATTTGAAGTGGCATTTTAACAACGTGTACTTATTATATCTTGAAGTCAGGGTGGTTTAGGGGGGGGGGGATGCAGTGATTTCAAGATACCTTGCTCGAGCTTAATAATAAGTTGAATGACTTTTACTAGTTTCCAAGCAGTCAAGGGTGGATGGTTGAAGACCAGGTTAACTATCACTTAAAGGAGTTTACATTGTATACTCAGTTCACACCAACGCTTAGTCGAGGAGATAATCGAAGAGAAGAAATCTCCTTACTTTGCCAAGGGTATTTGAGCACTTTAGAGCATTAGCGTGGAGCACAAAATTCTACTTACAACACACCGTTCTTCCAACATTGCCAATGCTTAAAGTCACAAGAACGGAAAAAATTCCTACTACTTCATTTCATGTTGGTATAATTTGGTCTTACTTCATTCCAGTGGCTACATCAAATACCTTCGAAACTTGTAACTATGATAGCCCAAAGAGAGTGATGATAGAGATTTTATCAGCAATAGGGATTCTCACGGGTATTGATCTGAGCAATTTATTTCCTCACACAAGTACTCAGTAAATGCGCCGTCCAAAGGTGTTTGCTGACTCTGACATGTCGAAATCAGCAATGGGAAGGAGAAGATAACAATCCTTGATCTTTGCCTTCTTTTCTTGAAAAGCTTACATGGGAGCATCTTTCTTGAATTTTTTATGTTTAGGTCGCATGCCGGAAGACAAAAGTCCTAACCCAGCGGAGAAATATCAGCGCTTTAACTTTTTATATGGCTTATTGGGTGCATTTCTTTTAGACAAATGGGGAAGTGAACCAATCTCACCTTTTGTATGCATTTTTGACCTTCCAGGGGGAAGCGGTTGAGAAGAACTATTCACGCGTGAGAAGATACCAGTTGCTGAACCAGATAAATGCTACCCCCAAATGATCAATCACTAAGCGTATTCTTAACGGAAGCAGTAGCCATATGATGTGGTATATTACAGTTCCCATGTTTACTTAATTAATCTAAGCTGTTAGTTAAAAAAAAAGCTTTGAAACTGCTCAAGAGATGATTGCTAGTTTAGGGGGAAGCTTTGAAAGCTTCTAAATAAAGAATATGAATATGTGGCATGAATTAGAGGGAAGCTGATTCATTGCTAGTTTGGGGGGAAGCTTTTAAAGCTTCTAAATCAAGAATATGTGGCACGAATTAGGGGGAAGCTAATTCAGAAGCTTCTCCTTGACCAGAAGTGTATGGGTTACTTAGTTCGTGCCTATTACAATATTTCTCTTACAAAGTACTACAAAGATGATTCATGTTGGAGTGCAGACTTGAAGTCAAACACCACAGAAGACGTCATCAGCATATGAAGCTTCATGGAAGTTCTTGTTCTTAATCATTATGTACTTGTTAGGAAATTATTGTAAGTAATTCTGTAAATCGTCCCGTGGGGGAAGATTGTTGGGAATTCACTTTTACGTGACGACATTACAGAATTACCATAGTTTATCATAGTCACATACGCGAGCACTAGAATAGGCAACTATGTATAGTTTAGAGGCGTGTGGGCTATAAATACCCCTCTATGGCTTTCATAGAGGGGTTGAGTCATTTGGCATTGTCAAGTCATTTGTATCCTTCATCCATTTTCCATCTAATATCACAAGTTCATCTTCCATCTCTCTACTCTCTCTCACTAAAATGGCTTTCATGTGGTTTGACTCACCAAGACCACCGGATCATAGTTTACGTAGACCTTCAGATATTAAAAGATAGCAATATAGGGAGAAGTAACCCACAAATATTCAAACAAAGACTATCAGAGTCAAAGCATCATCGTATTAAAAGCTATAACAAAGTTATGGTTAAGTACCAAGGTACTTGAAAACATACAAGTGTAGGTGGCCGCGCACAAAAAGGTCGCAAATGACCGCGACATATAACGGACAAAAACACTTAGGAAAAATTGTTCACATAAAAGGCCATAACAAGAAAGGTCACATACGACCAAAGCCAAACAAACTAGCAAGCTACTGAAGGTTCAGGTCTACATCATCAACATTCAGGAAGGGGTCAACATTCCCATCAATGTTTTCGCCCACAGTTTGGTTCTCCGCATTTTCATTCCTTTGACCATCTGCATGCACGATCTCGTAATCATTTATAGAAATGGGAGGAATGACACTTGTAGAAGCGAAAGTAGCGGACAAAGCCTTGGTAGTGCCAGCGGAGACAGGTATAACAGGTTAAGTACCCTCTGTACCCATTAAAGCTGTAGCAGACAAAGGCTCAGACAAGGGAATAAACACATCACGAAGCGCTGATATGCGATTAGCAAGGTTTTCCTTAATCTTCTGAACTCTAAAGCTAGAAACATCCAACGATAGTGCAAAGCAGAAGCCCCAACTACGTGATGATCCAGAGAATGATGTATTGGAACCATCAGTTGGTCAACGCGAGGCTGTGACTCAGTCAGACCCAATCTGTCAGCAAGATTGTCTTCCAACCGAAGAAGATTCATAATAGTCTCAGTACTGGCATCTTTGTTGTATTTCAATTCCGTAAGTAAGGAAAAATCAACACGTTGAAGACGATGCAAGGTAGCAAGATAATTAGCTTCCACAGATGGGTTATATGCAGCAACATCAGTCAAGGTCCTACCTTCCACGCCATGAGTAATACCGGAGGATAATCCATCCTGCATACCCTTCTCAACAGCCTTACCAATTGCCGCTCTGAGAGCGGAGAGATATTCCGTAGAATTCAAGCATTTGGCAATGGCAAGTTCCATGCCATGAGTCAGAAGCCATCGACGACCAGCAATGGTAGTCAAAAGGTGCGGATAAAACTTTTCCTCCAGGTGAAGGACCATCTCAACGACATCAGCGTCCAACTTCTCAAATTTATCATTAACTTCTTTCATCTTGTCGTCTTGGAACTTCTCAAGTTGGTCAACAAAGTTCTCGTATGCTGTGACTTTTTCCTGAAGTACGGCATAAGAAGTTTCTAGCTCACGCACCTGCAGATTATACGGAAGTGTGAAAATGAGAAAATAAAAAGGAGAGGAAAAACTTAAGTATAAAGACATATACCTGATCAGCAAGACTGTCATACTGTAATTTAACAGTTGTGACCATAGCATCCGAATCAGCAGCCTCTTGCTCCCTGACTTTCACCGTAGCTGCAAGATCTGCTACTCTCACATCCAACACACCCTTCTCTTTCTCAAGGGCAGTATTGTGCTCCTTCAAAGACTTTATCTCATCTTGGAGAGACTTCTCAACGGCTTAAAAGTTAGCAACTTCAGCACGAAGGCGAATGGCCTCCGCGGCCTCTGCTTCTCTTAGCGATAATTGCGCCTTCAGATTATCCATTTCCTTTTCCTTATCCATTTCCTTTTCCTTTACCTTCAACATTTACGCCTGATCATCAACTACAGATTTCAACCTTCTTTTTTCTTTAATATTGTATTCAGCGCGCATCCTCACCTCAGCACCCAAAGTCCTCTGACGTGCAGCCCCCACATTAAACTCAGCAAAAAGTTGGTCATGCTCCATTCCACGGACAGACGCAAAGAACTTAGGGGGTGCAAACTCATCTACCATCTCGCGGCAAACCCGATTGTCGTCAAGACGTGACCCATTAGGTACATTCCACCACGGCACATACACTTTTTGGAGATCAGAGTCAGAGTCAATAACATGCGAATGTCACCAACCAAAAGTTTACTGCCAGTAAGGTCAGAAAAACCACCCAGGGTAGGCTCCGTCCCACCAGCAGAAGACGAAGTAGTGGCAAAAAAGGAAGGTTTCGTCACTATTTATTTAACAACCGTATCAACACCAGCTGTTGCAGTTACAATAGTGGCAGTTGTCATGGCTGGAGCCGAAGACCTGGTAAGAGAGTCAACTTCAGTCTCTGCAATATGAGTACCGGAATGATGAGAAGAGTCCGAGGAAATAACAAAACTTTGCGGAGCTCCAATGGTACGGAGGTTAGCCCAGTCAAAGAGTCAATGTGATCTCCCTCCTTACGCTCCGGCGTGGCGGACACAGAAGATGTTACGAATGGCATAGTAGGTGTAGCCTCACCCCTGACTTTCGCATTCAACACTGCCCCAACAAGCAAGTGTTGAACTGCTGATCGTGACTTACCTCCAACAGTAGTTCCACCCAAAGTCCCATGATCATCTCTTAACTTCTTGGCATGATGAGAAGGTTCGCCGGCATCAACAACAACAGTTTTTCGTTTCCATTTTTGTCTTGGTTGTAACGGGGCCACATCCTCAGCAACAACGTCTGCGGCCTCACTAACAAACTGGATGTCAACACCCTGACCACCATCAGCGGAATCATTATGCTCCTCCTAACTACCACTACCTTCCTCATCAAATAACCTGTCAACACTGGCGTCAAGTTCACTTTGAGCACGGGCAGGTGCAACCGGAAGCAAAGGAACGGTGCGACCAACGATGGTATCTAGCAATTTTGGTTCGTCTTCACCACGCTGCCTCTCACCAATCCTTACTTTCGTAGGATCAACAGTCCGATAAAAGAAAACAAATCCATCGATGCATAAAAAGAATAAGACGATAAGGAAAAAACCAAAAGGCAAAACAAAAAGTAAAACATAATAATAAGCACCCACCCTTACCATCCTCACGCAGAAACTGAGGATAAGTATCTTCATCCAAAGTATAGTCACGTCTAATGCCCATTAAACAACAGGAAAGGCTCCGGATACTTATGGAAAGGAGCCGGATGGGCAACAAGGGTAGCATAATGCTCCACGTTGTATTGGGAGGGTTTAGGGAAACGATCCTTTGACACAGTTTTACTAGTATTCCAGGGGAAGGAAGCGGGACAAGCAAAATCATCGACCCAAAAGAAGTGATCGTTCTAGCTTTTCAATGAGTCTAAAGGTTTGGTGTAACATATGGCATTATTTCCCTGGCGCTTACTGAATGACATCCAACCTTTGTTCTTTGAGTTAACATAAAAGCAACGAAATAGCCCGACTGAGGGATCAAAACCATGAACACGGCAAAGGATCTCAAAATGAGACACTTTGGCCGCACCAATAACGGATAATTGGGATATATGGATACGATAGTGCATGAGCACGTCAACAAGAAATGTGGAAAGTGGTAAACGAAAATTGGCATACTCGAAGAATCTGGTATATACACCTATCTTGCCATTAGGCATTTCATGACCTGTTTGGTTAAGGCCAGGTAATTGTGGATGAACTTTATCAGGAATATGATACGTTTCACAGAAATTTTTAGAGCTTTTAGGTTAAGAACCGACTTTATATCCGCAATACTGCCCATGATAAAGTAAACAAAGATTGGGGCCTAACCTGAAAGTTTAAAAATCTTTGAAGCGGGGCACCAAAGGTACATAATTAAGAGCTTGAAGAAATATTGAACAATGGTGATTACAGTTAGAGAATATGAAAAAAGAAACAGTGAAAACCACACCGACTATTTATACCCTCGGTATAGTAAATACAAGCCCCCTGCAGATTCTTCCACGTGGCAATGATCTCCGAGTCAACGGCCAAGATGAGAAGTAAAAGATAATGATGACAGTTAAGAAGTTGGAATAGCCAGTCAAATCAGTCAAAAAATGAAAGGCCACAAATGAACCACGTCAACCACGTCTCACCTACCAATAAAAGGAAACGTTGCGGAAACATAAGCGACCGCGGAAGGTGATAAAAGCACGGAATGATACCAGAACATGAGTCTAGCAATACCTACCTCACGCGACAATATCGCATGCAATAGGCATACTAGACTGGGGGGACTTGATGACGTATAATAGGTGTACCAGGCCTCTGGGCTTGAACCGTATTATCACAATAGGCCTCAGGCCCAACCTAGCAAGTAAAACCAACGAAAAGCATAATGGGCCAGAACTAAGCCCAATTCCGTATTGGCGCGGCTCGGAAGAAGTAAGCCGGACGTGACAAACCCTCCGCGGATCAACAAGCGCCCGCGGAAGGGAATTAGCGTCCGCAAGTCACGATTATAAGCGAATCCTTATCCAATAAGGGTCCCACTTTGGCCTAATAACAAAAATGAGCGACATACTAGGAAAACCTAATATTTGGCTCACCTATAAATAGGGGTATTCTGACACCCCACAAGGTATGATTTTATGACTATATTACACAAACATATACTTTGATATTCTCTGACAAAGCATGTTTACATACTCTCACGCCGGAGTCCAATTGTGGGGTCCGTCCCCACAATAAGACTAACGGTTTTACTTATGTCTGTGCAGGAAATCATCTCATTACTTGGATTAGTACAAGATCTCGCTTTTGGGCCCAACCCAATAACTCCCCAGATCCATCTACGCAACCCGTAACATATTTTGTACTAATACTTATTATTTAATGTTATTAATAAGATGAATATAGTTAAAATAATAGTAAATACTTTTAGCCACGAGACAGTGGTGTCTAAAAGTTTTAGTAACCAATTTTTAGTCACGATACGGTCGTGTCTATAAGTTTTAGCCAAATTTTTTGACAAAGTTTCTTGGTTGAAAGTCTTGGTCAAGGTTTTTAGAACTTTAGCCATGACGTAGGTGAGGCTAAAAGTTTTAGTCAATTTTTTTGATAAAGTTTCTTCGTTGAAAAATATGGTCAAAGTTTTTAGAACTTTTAGTCACAACTTAATCGTGGCTAAAAGTGGATTTCAAAGTTAAACGGTGAAAAACGGCTATTTTGTCATTTAGTGGACTTGTAGCCACGACTTTGGTCGTGGCTAAATATTTTTTGTGGTTAAAAGCCTCGATTCTTGTAGTGGAGGTGGCAGTACTTTTTCGGTGTTGAAATGTTATGATACCTTCTGCTCTAAAGTTGAATGCTTTTATACTTGCAATCCTCCATAAACAACACTGACTCAAATAACTACAAATCCAAACCACGCTTTGCATTGGCCAAACTTGCCTCTTTTGCACACTCATTAAGTTTGGACTTAATTTATTCATTCACAATTGAGTCTGAGAAGCTCGTCTGGTTTTGAAGGTTTTCATATTCATGATTAGAAAACGTTTACATATATTAAAGAGAGAACCAATATCAACGGCTAATAAGGTTTACCATGAGAAAAATGAATAAGATTCTCAGGTACCACATACACGTTATATTATCATGTCAAATCAAATCAATACAGTCTATGTCTAAGCATGTTGTTACGTATAATTCTCTTTGTGACAATTTTTTTGCTATTTTTGTGTAAACAGTGTAAAGTGACCGATGTTCTTTAAAATGATGACTGTAAAAGCATAAGCTAAACAAAGTAAGAAATTGCAGTATCACCTTTTGTTGAGTAAAACTGTATGGTTCCTCGGTGCTTCAATATCGATATCAATGTGTCAAATCCTATGGTCTTCGTTAGCAACACCTATACAACATTTATACATTAGTAAAAAGTTATAGGATGAAAGCAAACCTTGAGTCCCGTGGATACTTTGTACAGATAAACTCGAACTGATTGGATGCATTGTTTCGGAGGAGATCATTCAACAATTCAAGAGAGTCCTGTGAGGTTACATAATTATGTAAGATTTTTTTATTTTCATGCAATGGAAGCTCCATAAATAGTCACCGATACAAAGTGAAGTTTTTTGATCCATCAAGTTACCTGCACAACAACTCCTCATTCCTCTTTGATGATACTGAAAATCTTCTCAAAAGCACCCTCAAAGACCGTAATTTTTTTGAATTTCCTAGTAAAGTAATAAAAGGAAACTAAAGAAAAATGGAGAGAATTCGACCTTATTTGTTGGATACAAAAGTTGACAGCAGATAGGAAAAGATTACCTCTGCTTCATGAGTCAAGTAGGTGAGAAGTAACAAGGACTCATTTCGTATGACCTACAAGGCAATCAACATTGTGTTGAGGACACAAAAACATCAGAGATCATAAAAATCTAAAGATAGAAGAGATTACCAGCAGGAAGAAGAGAAATGCTTTGCACTTCTCTTGATAGAAGATGGACATTCATGAAAGCTGGTTGTACCTCATTTGCAGGCAGTTTTGCATAAGCAATCGGTGTTAAGGCACACACAAGCGTCTCTAGAGCTCCTCAAACCTTGGACAACCAATAAATATACAGCATTATATTGGATGTTAATTCATTAATCCATGTTCAGGGGTCGTTGTGTAATTAGTTTATGTTTTTAGAGTCATGTATGTAAAGTTTATAAGTTTAGGGTCCTAGTATGTCAAGAATAAAGTTACCAACCGAATAGTTAGTTATTGGTGGTTGTAGGTAGTTATTTTCATGTAGTATATATAGATGTCAAAGTGTCTGTAAAAACTAACAGAATTCATTATATACAAAGTGTGAGTTTGTGTGTCGTGAGTTTTGTTCATTAACCATGTTTTGATTCGAGCCAGAGATGACCGAAGGGGCCAACAGTGTATCGAGAGCGTCAGAGGTTCAATCAAACCCGTGTTTCAGTTGTGTTACATCAAAGGGCAGCAGATGAGCTGCAACGATTCATAGAGGAATACGCTTGCAGATTGCAAGAAACATACCGCTAACACCAATCGGCAAATGAAGAATCCAGATCGGGATTAGAATCCCGATCTTCAAAAAGGGTTAGGAAACCCAAAATTCGATTTAGGAAAAATCGAAATAAGAAAGAGACACGATCGATCGCGTAGAGATCGAATCAGAAAAAGTAAAAATAAGAAAGAGACAGACTGGGTAGGGTGAAGAGACACCCCGCCCGTTGTGTGCTCGACCAGAAATAAACAAGAAAAGAAGAACAACAGGTTTTTTTTTAATACACTCATGGAAGAAAATCATGCAGAAATTAGGATTATTACAAGAGAGAACAAATCGAGAAATAATGCAAACGTAATCAGAAAAGGAAAGAGAAGAGAAAAGAGAACTTACTGGTTGCGTTACAACATCAAAGAGTGAAGAGGAAACCGATTGCCCTAAATTGTTGTTTGAAGACTATAGAGAAATAGAAGAAAAGAGGGGCAGTGGGCGTACAGTGCAACTTGTTTGTGGCCAAAGACTTGTGGGTTTTTTGGTTCCAAAAGAAAAGTGGGCAGACTTTTTAAAAGGACTAAAGGCTAGAGGGCCTGACTTGTTGTATTTGAAGACAAAGACGAGAAGACCCGTTACAACATGTTCAAAGATAGAGATGATCGAGTTGAAGACATGAAGATGTTGAAGACATGGATTAATAAATTAAGGGGGAGTATTGGATGTTAATTCATTAATCCATGTTCAGGGGTCGTTGTGTAATTAGTTTATGTTTTTAGAGTCGTGTATGTAAAGTTTATAAGTTTAGGGTCCTAGTATGTCAAGAATAAAGTTACCAACCGAATAGTTAGTTATTGGTGGTTATAGGTAGTTATTTTCATGTAGTATATATAGATGTCAAAGTGTCTGTAAAAACTAACAGAATTCATTATATACAAAGTGTGAGTTTGTGTGTCGTGAGTTTTGTTCATTAGACATGTTTGATTCGAGCCAGAGATGATCCGAAGGGGCCAACAGTGGTATCAGAGCGTCAGAGGTTCGAATCAAACCCGGTGTTTCAGTTTGTGTTTCATCAAAGGCGATCAGAGGAGTGCAACGATTCAAGAGGAATACGCTTTGCAGATTGCAAGAAACTAAACCGCAAACACCAATCAGAATGAAGAACCAGATCGGGATTAGATCCGTTCTTCAGAAAGGGTTAGGAAAACCCAAAATTCGATTTAGGAAAAATCGAATAGAGAAAGAGACACGGTTCGATCGAGTAGAGATCGAATCAGAAAAAGTAAAAAAGAGAGAAAGAGACATACATGGTAGGGTGAAGGAGAAACCGCCGCCGTTGTGTGACTCGCCAGAAAAGAAACAGAGAAAAGGAAGAACAACCTGGTTTTTTTTAATTCAATCAGGAAGAAAATCGATTCAGAAATTGGGATTATTACAAGAGGAGAACAAATCGAGAAATAATGCAAAACGTAATCAGAGAAAGGAAAGAGAAAGAGAAAAGAGAACTTACTGGTTGCGTTACAACATCAAAGAGTGAAGAGGAAACCGATTGCCCTAAATTGTTGTTTGAAGACTATAGAGAAATAGAAGAAAAGAGGGGCAGTGGGCGTACAGTGCAACTTGTTTGTGGCCAAAGACTTGTGGGTTTTTTGGTTCCAAAAGAAAAGTGGGCAGACTTTTTAAAAGGACTAAAGGCTAGAGGGCCTGACTTGTTGTATTTGAAGACAAAGACGAGAAGACCCGTTACAACATGTTCAAAGATAGAGATGATCGAGTTGAAGACATGAAGATGTTGAAGACATGGATTAATAAATTAAGGGGGAGTATTGGATGTTAATTCATTAATCCATGTTCAGGGGTCGTTGTGTAATTAGTTTATGTTTTTAGAGTCATGTATGTAAAGTTTATAAGTTTAGGGTCCTAGTATGTCAAGAATAAAGTTACCAACCGAATAGTTAGTTATTGGTGGTTATAGGTAGTTATTTTCATGTAGTATATATAGATGTCAAAGTGTCTGTAAAAACTAACAGAATTCATTATATACAAAGTGTGAGTTTGTGTGTCGTGAGTTTTGTTCATTAGACATGTTTGATTCGAGCCAGAGATGATCCGAATGGGCCAACACATTATTCATTGGAAGTGGTAATACTATAATATGATATCAAAGCAACAAAAAAAAGTAATTATCGATGCTGAGAGTCGATTTAAGAACTTAAGATGTGAGAAAAGAAGCACTGGCACTAGAATTTAACACTTCTCACTAAAATTTAAGCATTCAAGGTGTGTACCAAGACACTAATAACCTTCAATAATCGTCTCTTGCATGACAAACCCTTCTCACTCGTGAGAGGGTCCTCGTTACACCAAACTTGTAGTTAGTTTCAACATGACATACTTGCCATTGCGAAAGGTCAAACAATAAAAAACATACGTATATGGCCCTTAAGATCATATTAACACGTTCTAAAATTATAAAATTGCTATCGGGTACTAAAAAACCTTTTTCTCATGAATATATTATGCACATCTTGTTTCAGTAGAGGCTAGATGTCTCTTTCCTGATTCTTAGTTACTTGTTTCTTTTAAGATTACTAATTAGTTCGTCCCATATTGAAAGTCTTTTTTTTTTTCATCTGAGATTGTCTTAAAGTTATTTTCTTATCGTGATATAGTTATAGAGAATATAACAAGCTTATCATATTCACACTTAATTATGGAGATATAAACATTGTAGAAGATGTTATAGTTCGAGTATAGAAGCTACTTGTAGAAGAGCAAGGACAAACCGTCTCAGATATCTGGTAAATTATTGGTCCCGATTTCACAAGATCAAAGTGAACACCACCTGTTACAAAGTTTCCAAAGTAGCTCAATTTCGAGTGGCATCAATAAAGTGTTCAGGAGGTCAAATGGCCAGTGTTTGTGTTGACTTAAAAGTCAAAATGACTTTGGAAAAAATGGGTCAGATGACGGTTTTGTTGACTTGCTAGTAACTAACACTCAGTTAATAGAAAGTTGCCTACAGTTTCGAGATGCAGAACAACACGCCAACATTCTTTAGGAGTGCTTGTATCCCAATGAAAATTGCACAAGGTTATCTGAGAAAAAATCGTTTTATTACAAGGTTAGTTGTAATAACCTATCTTAACTTTGTATTCAACTAATTGGTCATGAAAAATCAAGCAAGACCAGCGTACAAAGAGATAACTTAAGATATTTGCAAATGCACATTTGGAGACATACCAAAAGCTGTATAAACGAGAGCTTAACGTCATCACTACTGTCTATTAACAATCAAACCAAACATCTAACATTATTCTCCTTTCTAACTAGTACACAGACACACTACTACGACAAGTATGCACAGTGAATGCACCGATCAGTCACCCCTGTGGAGTTCGTTTAAGGCAATGTTGTATTTGTGAATTCAATAAAAGACTTATAACAGTAAACATTCTACAAGAAAAAAAGAAAAAAAAAACAGGTTTAGACTTAAGACGAATGCAACCCCAAAAACCCCCTGAGTGATATCGCTCCATTTGCGTCACTTCAGTTGTTATAAAATCGAGGCCCTCACGTTAGGCACACTATACACGTTTCATAAAAAATGACACAGAACATACCATTTATTTCTGAAACCTATAGTACCATAAATTGGACAATGTTTAATATGAAACGCCTAAATTATAAAAATATCAACAATAATTTCTATAACATTAACCCATATGAGTAATAAACTAAATAATGGCAATCCTAAAACAAAAGTAACGACTAAAATGAACTCCATCAATTCCTTTGAATAACATCACAGTGAGTCGAAACAAGAACAATTATACGAGTTTTCCACAGGGTTCAACTTTCAAGTATATACTCCACTAATTCCTTTGAATAAAATCTAGATCAGACAATTCACATGTTGCCAGTTTCTAAATAGTAGACGCTACAACAAGTATGGACATTTTACGCACCGCTCAACCACAACTATAAGAGATGCAAACTTTAATACTCCACGTTAAATAACAGGACTTAGTATATATATAATGTAAGATGTTATGCTAGATAATCACAGAAGTTAATAGGTTCAGTTCACACAAAATATGATATGACTAATCATATGACCCTATCGACCCTCCTCAACACTGATGGTCATAGTGTTCACCGAGCAATGTTTCTCTTTACATTCATCCGAAGATGGCTTCGCCATCACGAACGCTGGTGTGTTTGGATTCGGTAACGACATGGTGTCGTTGAGAAGCATTGCGATCATCTCAGAGGTCGTTGGTCTATCTTGTGCATTTTGTTGCACACATAAGAGGGCGACATGGACCGTCCTCAAGAATTGCTCGACGACACAAGTATCTCCAAGTTTTGGGTCTTGCAGGTCCACGATATCCCCTTGTCGCCATAACTCCCATGCCTAAATCATGAAAAAGTTAAGTCGTATGTTCATGCGCTCCACGTGCATGGAAAAATTCCAAAAATTCAAAACATGGAAAGAAACGAAATCAGACTCTTCTATGCAATATACAAGCTATATGCAAATAACATGTAAAACATGTGAGAAGAGGATTGCGACTTTGTAAGTAGACTTACATGTTCAATAAGATTAAAATTCCTACTATTTCTTCTTCCGCTTAGGATTTCCAGGCTCGAGACTCCAAAGCTGAATATATCAGACTTGATAGAGAAAGTCCCATCCAATGCATATTCCGGAGACATATAGCCACTGAATAAAACATCAATGACTTTACACGTTAAGAAATAAGGGTGTATTAAAATTTAAATCATACAAACAACTAATTATCTAAAGGATATTCTCTTCATTTTCATTATCATATTCCTTTCTACTATAACTTAATAATAAAGTTCATTCTGATATCGATCATGACACCATATAGACCATTTAATTTATATAAATTTAAAAAGAAAAGGTATAACTAAATCACTTACTATGTTCCAACGATCCTGTTAGTCATGGCCTCTGTTTCATTATCCTTGAATATTCTCGCCATACCAAAATCAGAAATTTTGGGATTTAAATTCTCATCTAAAAGAATATTATTGGCTTTAAGGTCTCTATGAATAACTCGCATTCTTGAGTATTTATGCAAGTATAACAACCCTTGAGCTATTCCTTCAATGATGCTAAACCTTTTAGGACAATTTAGCTCTGCCTTTCTGTTTTCATCTGCAAGACAATGAAAGAGTACGTAAATCACAAAAATCAACAAGTAAAACACCACTCTGCACTTTACTATACAAACATGTTTACCGAATAGAAAGAAATCTAGGCTTTTGTTGGGCATATATTCGTAGATTATCATCTTTTCTTCCCCGTGAATACAACACCCAAGAACACGAACAAGATTTGTGTGTTGGAGTTTGGCTACGAGTGTCAGTTCATTCTTGAATTCTACAAGTCCTTGCCCTGATGTTCTTGAGAGCCTTTTAATAGCAATTTCTCGTCCATCTCTTAGTTTCCCCTGTTTGGTAATATCATTATATTGTTTTTGCGGGCTTGGAGAGAAAAATTCAAGAACAAGACATTCTATTTATAGCGTGAAAGTAAAGGTAGGTCACCTTGTACACTGGTCCAAAACCACCCTGTCCAAGCTTATTTTCAAGTGAGAAATCATCTGTAGCGGCCATGATAGAAGCAAAACTAAATTGTACCAAATTGTTTCCTTTCCCACCGTCCGTTTCAAGCTCGTGTATATCCTTAAAGCTTTCAGAAGCTGTCAGCTCAAGGAAAGTTGCATGTCTCTTCCGTCTCACGTATTCTACAAAAAGTATACACAACTTAACAAAAGTACCGTAAAGGAAAAATGTATGCTAAATTAATTTTTCTAGTTTGTACCTTCTTGTCTATGCTTTCTCTTCTTTATACACCATAAAAGAAGGAAAACTAAAGGAATAACCATGCTAATAAGTATCCATAGCCATTTTTTGCTTGTTTCCTGCTTATTGGCTCGTTTAGATTCAACAACATACAAATGGTAGCAAAATCATTGGAAATTTAACGTTATACTATTATACCTGCTGTACTGGGACTGATTGGATTTTCGTTGATCACATACTTTAATGTAGAGTTGGCACGTGGATTAACCAAAAAGTTCTTGCTTCCTGTCCAAATTACGCAGCCAGTCTCATTGGTATTACTACTATTGAACCCAACACAGCTACAATCATTCCAACACTTAATGAAACAATCACTAATACAACACAGCTACAATCATTCCAACACTTAATGAAACAATCACTAATACTTAAGCTTGAGTTATTATCGGTTACACTTTGTGACTTATCAGGCTCAAATTCCCCATTCTTTTCACTAAAGCTATCACTCTCTCTTCTACATTGAGGTAAACTTGACTCTTTTACACAACCGTTACTTGAATCATACCCATAACAAAACTCAGGGGTCGACACAGCAGAGTTATCACTATCTCTAATTTGCCCTTTTGGTGTCAAAATCCACATGGGTAAATCAGCATTAATACTCTTATAGCTAAAGTATTGTGCTTCATTTGTGTAAACTGAGGTGAGATTATAGCGGGATTGGTTCAATGCAAACATAAACTGAAACATTTGACTATTTAGATTCCCACGAGTCCAGTAGGGTTGGCCTCGTCTTCGAATCATCAATCTTTGAGATGCCTCTTCAATGGGTTCCCAACTCAAAGTAAAAGTTCCCGAATTAGGGATTTCTTTACTCAACCACGAAGTAAGTGTCCAATTCTTCCCAATGGTCATGTCATAACCCAACTTCATACCCGGTAAAAGTATGTTGGTTGGGTAATCGAAACTCTGCCACAAAACCTTCTTATCAACTTCGTTAATCAATAGGAAATTACCATTGTTTTCCAAAGTTGCAGTTACGTTTGGATTTGGACCAAGATCTACATCAGTAATGCGCATTAGAGTGCTGCTTGCAGAAGTTATTATCAAGTTTCCGGTTTTGGCATCTATAGTGAGGGCATGGTCCATGGAGCCAGACGCAATCGGATAGTCTAGATTAGCTACCCATACTTTCCTCGCTTCAACATCACTTGTGTACCAAACTCCCAAGTACTTGTAATCTTCATCGAAAAACCCTAATGTGAAAGTCCCAAGGATGGAAACAATCAGTGGACTTGAGTTGACTACCAAGTTTCATAGTTGAAAATGAATCCGAAGCAGGACAAAATGTGATCGTGTAATCGGAACCACGGCATTTATATGTTGAAGTGTCTTGGTATTTAAAACTAGATCTAGGACAAGCTGACAAGAACAACTGAGCATAGGCAGTTGGCTTGCACGTTTTTGGTGATCCAAACGAGCTGCTACAGCAATACTCAGGCGTGCCAAACGCTTGGCAAGCAGTCAGACACCCGCCTCCACTTCTCAGTTCTGATGGGCACCTTTGAATGAAGTCATCAATACATCCCGTCTTGGCACACCTTTCTAACCCGGAACTTGACCCACCAGTCGGCTCAATAAGCATCGGCAAGTTGTAGCCATAATCAAGACTGACTTCATACCAGTCAATGCCTTGAGATACGTTCAAACTAATTACTGCCTGTGTAGTGGCTACTTCGTTATTGAATATATTTCCGTTGCACTCCACTTCACCTGAGTCACACTCGCCCGTTGTGCACGACCCATTACCAGAAACATCAAAATTGCAACCGGTCCTACCCCAGATCCTACCGCCCCATCCGGATGGAGCTTCAAAAGAGACTGATGTACCTTTTGGGAACTCGAATCCAGTGGTGCTAAAATTTGGTATACTCCAAATTCCGGGCCAAACAGTGAATTCACAGTTATTCGCAAAAGTAATATTAGTCCCTGAAGCTCCTGCAAAAATATAAAAAACTGTATTCAGAACAAAATAATAACATCGACTAGACCAATTAATCTAGCCGTATCAAGATTGCCCACAAACAAAGTAGTTGTGAGTAGGGGTGTTATCGGGTTATCGGGTTGATCGTGTCGGGTTGAGTCGGGTTTTGGTGTCCCAAATATTGACCCTAACCCGACCCTATCATATATCGGGTTATCACTTATCGGGTCAAAACGGGTCGGGTTGAATCGGGTTGGGTTGTCGGGTTGTTATCGGGTTGAACATGTAAAGGAGAAGTTAAAGACCACAGGATGAATGAAAGTATGTCAATGTGCTTATTTGTGAGTAAATCTTTGAGGTGGCCCGTGTAATTCAATGTTAAAAGATAACAACTGCTAATTCAAAAAGCTTATGAGACATTAACATGGATGGGTTGTTATGTTAAACCAACTGCTGTAGCAAACTCAAATACAAACAATTTCAGCGAATAACTTACAAGTCTCGTGAAAACTAAAAAAAATTAACTAAAATTTCAGACATGGTATTTCTTTTGTTTCATCGGGAAGAAAGTGTAGGATTCATTATGGCTACACGAGGGTGTTAAATGAAGTTAATTTCTAGAGTAAACTATAAAAATTGTCTGTGTGATGATTCGGCCTTAGCCGTATCAATTATAGGGGTTTCGATGTCAATTTGGATAAAGTTAAGAGGTGCATTTTGTTATACAAGTGAAGGTTCGTACCACAGATGATTAAACAACAATCACAATAAAATCATATGCCAGAAACTTAGTAAACAACAATCACAATACATGTTTACTAATATTAATCAACTAAATTGCACAAGATAAATTTCTCTTTAGCTGCACTTTTCGACTCAATCAAAAACACATTATGATAGCAATACAACAACCAAGCACCCATTTGATTGCAAAACAACAAACCAAACACCCATTTTGACACTAAAACAGCAAACCAAATAGCCCTCTTTTGACACATAAAACAGCAACAAAGGGTACAATTGCTAAGAAAGGTAATTATCCTGTGCAAGAATATTTCTATTACTAGTAGTCACAGCTCATAAGTTTTATCATATATCATGTATGTCTTAGACGTAGACTGTATTTATTTGACCAGTTGATTGATCAATTCAACAAAATATATTGATTGATTGAACAATTAAACAGAAAAAGTTTCTTGCGTTCAATAAATTAAATATGGATACTTTGTTATCATCATCATCAAAATTTCATTTAAAAATGCTTCCTCAAATAGAAGCATTTTTAAATGAAATTTTGATGATGATGATGATAACAAAGTATCCATATTTAATTTATTGAACGCAAGAAACTTTTTCTGTTTAATTGTTCAATCAATCAATATATTTTGTTGAATTGATCAATCAACTGGTCAAATAAATACAGTCTACGTCTAAGACATACATGATATATGATAAAACTTATGAGCTGTGACTACTAGTAATAGAAATATTCTTGCACAGGATAATTACCTTTCTTAGCAATTGTACCCCTACTCATAGTCACATGGAACGTGGTACGCTCCGGTACGGGATCGCGAAACGGGAACGCGGTTCGCGGGTCTTTAAAATTCGGTGCGAGCGGGGGGTAGGCTCATTTCGGTACGTTCCGGTTCGCTTTGGTTCGATGTTATATAATTTGGTACGATGTACCAAATTTTGGTACAATGTACCATATTATACTTTTACTTATATGAGTTTTAACAGGTATATATACATATTTACAAACTTTTATTAAATTATTATTATATTTAATATTTTTAATTTTATACTTTATATAAATGTTGCAAAATTTATATCATGTATGCATTTTAAGTAAACCCCACTCTTAATTAACATGGAAGATAATATTGGGTTAAATTAAATGGCCCATTTATGAATTTAACAGTTGGGCCAAAAAAAAGAAACAAATCTGGTGCCCATTTATATAAGTTATTAGGTCAAGTAGATCATCTCCTTTGATTTCAGCCGTTACAATTCCTTTTCTCTCTCTCAAAACAGTCCTTTTCTCTCTCTCAAAACAGTCACCGGAAAATCATAACACATTACACAAGCGTTGACCGTCGTTGACCGGAACGCTGAAATTGGCGATCCGGGACGCGATCTTACCGCGTTTCAGGCGGTACGAGCGATCGGAAACGTAGATCGCGGCTGAGCCAGCGTTTCCTGTGACTATGCCCCTACTACACGCCATTTACTTGTCAACAAAATTTAAATGCCTTTTCTAAATATTATTGAAAAACGTTGGTTATTGGTACCTTTCAAATGTGCAAATAATACTTCTCTTAGCTTTTAATATTTTTTAATATGTTTATATTGTAAAACTATAAAATGAAAACTACAGAACTGAAAATATAAAGTTTGATAACTCAAAAGTATTAAAAAATAAAAAAATATGAAACAAAACTGATAAAAAAGCGTTGGATAAAAGGGGTCACTACAACAAAATGAGCCTAATGCAACATTTTACAAGCAACACTTGTAAAAAATGTCGCCTTTTTGACAAAATAAGGTAATAAAGCAACAGTTTTAGAACAAGTATTGCAAGTTAGGATCTAAACCAACACATTTTTTAAAGTGTTGCAAAATGCAACACATTGGGAAAGTGATGCATCGGAACACCTAAGAAAATGTAGAATTTGTAGAAGCGTAATCACAACATGTAGTTTGAAGTGTTAGAATATGAACACAATATGTATCTTTTCACTGATTGTTGCAAAAGTCTTGCAATATGAAGAGGATACTTTTTACCATTTGACATTGATCTCATTTGAGTTGATTTCTTTACCATTATATATGAGTGGAACTGGATGATGCAAGAACAAATAGTAAGCATCCAAAAGCCCTTGGCATGTAACAGAACAATAAGACCCAAAATCAAAATCACATACGTTTTCTTACAAACAAATAGTTATTATTTGTGGAAGCTAAATAGCTAATATATTGATTTCAGAGAATTAGACGATGAGACACGATAAACTTATGATTTGTTATGACCATACTGAAATTCATCAAGTAAGCCAACTCAGTTCCCAACATTCACTAAATATATAAACGAAACGCGGATATGCATTGAAAAATAAGAAAATGTTGTCAAATGTGAGTGATATTCTGTTTAGACATTTCGTCAAGCACTTTCTAGGCATAATCAACGAAGCGAAACAAACATCGACTAGCAAGTAACAAAGAAAAACAAACACTTTCACAATCAGCATCTTGCTTTGCTTGTTCCATAATTGCAACTTTGCAAGGAAAAAAGAGACGCGATATTATGATATGCTCAAATACAAGATGATCACTCAACAAAGAAGTGTAAAGGGAAACAGATTGATTAGTTGCTAGTTCACTTAAACACTATGTCAAAGCTTTTTTGTGATGAAGTAGAAGAGAGAGAAAGAGGGAAACAGGAAAATGGGAAACGTGGTGTTATGGGAGGAACTCGGCGGGAAATATTAGCGGGAATTTAGAACTCTTCCCCCCAATTATACAAGGATCATTTCGAGCTAAAAAGTAGATGCTTCCTTTTCGTTAAACATTTGCTCTATTTGAACTTATAGTTGCGGTTAGGGGTTATCGTATTGGACCGTCGATCGGACCGGACCGAGAAATCGGATCGACGGGCCGGACCGAACGTATTTCGGTCCGGTCCTCGGCACATGTTTTTCCTTATATTTGGTGTTCGGTCCGGTCCGGTCCAGTTCAGTCTTACTAAAAACCCGGCGATTATGCTTTCTTGGACCGGATCGGACCGAATACCGAACCGCATCGGACCCGACCGAACCATTTCAGTCTGGTCCTTGGTCTGGTGTTTTGGACAAATTCTGTTTCGGTCCGGTCCGGTCTTGATTGGTTCGGTCCAGTTTTCGGACCGTGATCACCTTTAGTTGCGGTAATTGAAGATGAAATTTATTTTCAATAAAAGAAATGGTTGTGGTTGCCATTAATATTTCAAAAAAAGACCAAGTAATCAATTTTGACAATCGGTCTCTAAATTATGAGAAATGCTAGAACCACAAAAAGTTTACAAAAAGAAATCCACAAAATGATGTGGCATGTAATAATTGGATTCAAATTTTTTATCTCTCTTCTTTTAATTGGTCAATGATGTACAAATCATCATGCCACATCATTTTGTGGATTTCTTTTTGTAAACTCTTTGTGGTCCTAGCATTCCTCCTAAATTATAATAGAGATAGTGAGGTGTTAATCTGGTTGGTTTGGTCGGGTTCGGGTTAATTTGGGTCGGGTCACGGTCGGATCAAGGCTAAAAAATCATGCCTGAACACGACCCTATATGAATTCGAATTGGTGTTAATCCAGGTCGGGTCAATTCGGGTTTGGGTAAACCCGAATATAAAATGTATTAAAATTGCTTCTCATAGCAACGATATCTGCACTTATGAAAATGCAAGAACTACGTTTACGTTTTGAACATACCACATGACTGGTTTTTGACACATACTTCTAAAAATTAAAGCTGCTTGATTATGTTTACCAGAGATAAGTTAACTTTACAATATTAACGAAATTTAACTGCAAGTGAGCACCGAAGAAAAAATTAAAGGAGGATGCTATGACTGATGGGCTTTCAATATCTAAAAAACAATAGGCTCAGGACTATATCGAATCTGAAACAACATAGTTTGGCCATTAAAATTCTATGAAATGGAAACAACAATTATTTGGACACAGTATGCTATTGAACTAATGTGGAACGAAAAAAAAAAAAAACTTAAATCGGCCTTTAATGTGCTATGAAATGTAAAAAGTACCTACCTGAAAGTATGTCGACACACTGTTCTTTAGTATGTCGAAATACACTATTCTTAAGTACTAAACATAGCTTTCACTGTCATGATACCACAGAAGAACAGTAGTTAAAGTGTGATATGAAGATGCTCACAAAACCTATAAGAGCAACTTGTTGATGAACTTTTTAATAGATTAGTAAACTAAACATCACTTTAATTCAGGATGGCAAATGAAGCAATAATAATTGCAGCAAAGCTACATCAACATGTAAAGTGAAACCTAGTAAGCTGTTGGTTATCACTAACTATACAATAACATAATCCATTGTGGCCTAACTGGGGAAACGTTTAGAAAAAACTGCAAGCAGATGCAATTATGCATGTTGAAATAAATACACAAACCTTAAATAGGGTCATTTTCCACATTGTCGAAGCCAACACCGAGAGAGTAATTGTCTTTACACGCAGCACGCTTGTTGTCGTGTTGTTTATTTTGTGTTCACCAGGCATGTATATAACTGTTGCACTATTGCCAGAAGCCGTGTCACGTTTTCTTTTAGTATTTTGAACCGCCTGCTCAAGAGAATTACCACTTCTGGTTGACATTTCTGCAATCGTATGATCACCTGCTGCAAAACGTCAATCAATATAAAAATTAGCAATATAAAAATTAGCACGTTTTGACAGGTTTGCAAAATTGAACTAACCAAAGACTAATCTACTTACGCATATATACGTGAACTTTGTTGGTGAATATCTAACCTAATACTAATACAGATACCCAAACAGTATTCAATTGCCATAAGATAACAAATTTGCACAATTTTTTACCTTGGTGCCAAAAGGACCCTCAAGATGATTGATTTCCAGAATATCTCGTCCCTATACAAACAAAAAAAAACCTTTAACCTCGATAACTAATCACGCTACTAACACTAAATCGTCAAATCATCAAAGATCAACAATTATACAAAAAAATAGATATTAAATAACCTCATTTTCGGCTTCAAACTCCTCACGTTCATGACAAGTTGCAATTGGCATCACATCTTCAACTTTTTTTAGAATCCAAAAGCCACATCGATGAAAATTGATAAGGCGTGAGAATTGATGGATCGGTGAGTGGCATAACAGTTGGAGTCAGTGATGATTGTATAACAACGAACGGAGGAGATAGGGCCGAGTAATCATCCCCAATATATTTTAACTCGAAAATCGAACAGAAAACAAAATTTGAATTCCGGTTTTCGGGTTTACCCGTATAAACCGAATTTCATTATTTTTTTAAGAGTAAACTGCAAAAATCAAAAATAAGTGGTTTGTAGTTTGTGGCACTAATCATCTCTAGTCGATACTATTGGCACTAATCATCCTTGAGTGGTGAAACGTTCGACAATAATCATCCCTGAAGGGATGTTTTTTGCAAAACCTTTTGTTAAACTTTTTGCAAAAATCATCTCTAATAAGGATGATTTTTGCCGGACATTTGCTACTCAGGGATGATTATTGCCAATAGTATCGGCTAGGGATGATTAGTGTCACGAACTACAAACCACATGGATGATTTTTGCAGTTTACTCTTTTTTTAACTAATCGCATAAATATTTAGTAAAAAAGTATTTTTTTATATTAGGATAAAATTTTAATGGTATTTTACCCTAATATATAAAAATATATATATATATATATATTTATATAAATTCGATGTTACTGCAACACATAAGTGTTTTCATATTGTAAACTAGCTCATAACCCGTGTTCAACACGGGCAGTATAAGAAATTAAGTTAATTTAATTTTAATACAATGATCAAATTATTACTCTTGTTTGCAATTACCATTTACCCACTCCTAGTAAAGATTAACAAAACGGAACTATTTAATGAAACTGAAACCTTGTAATTATGTTTGCGATACCATATGCGGAGGAAACAGTATTGAAACCTTGTAATCTTGGAGACAAAAAGTATCCATATGCAGACGAAACCGTAGCCACTTGCAGACGAACATCCAAACAGAATTACTAAACAATCAGACATCACATAAAAATTTGAAGCAGTATCATATAATTAATGAAAAATAAACTCACTGTGTACCCTGAATGTTAACAGGGTCCCTTAAACAATGTTACCAAATGTATCACTAACATAAAGTTTAATGATATCACTAACATAAAGTCTGGTGCAGAACCCAACACGGAAAAAATACTTTCACAAATTAAGAAACATCTCATAAGTTTCCATTGAATGGATACATTACAAAAGTAAATTTAAGTAGCACAAATATCTTAGTGGCATTACAAACTCTGAAGGACTTCCTTATAAACTACATTAGTTGTAGTGCTCATAAGCTTACCATCATTATCACAAACTAATACCTTCAATCCTTTTTTACTTTTTACTCTAGACACGGCGACATATAATTGTCCATGAGTGAAAACCGGGCGTGGTAAGAATAAACCAACACGTGCGAGAGATTGCCCTTGACTCTTGTTAATTGTCATTGCAAAGCATACGGCAATTGGAAACTGTCTTCTAACAACTTTGAATGGTATTCTCTTATCTGAAGGATTCATCTTTTGTCTTGTAATCAATGTTGTATCACCAATATTACTACCTGTAATAAACAAACATGTGGTATAAAATTGTTATTAACTTTTTTTTAAATTAATAGCAATAAAAAAAGTAAGTACAAGAATATTTTTTATAAAGTCAATAAACTAAAATAGCATTTTTTGTATATGAGTATATCACCAAGTAAAAATAATTGAACAAATATGCTATAGAAAAGTTATTTATGAATATCAAATACCTGTTATTATCTTAGCTTCGATAACATGCTTATCAAGTCTCACTACTTGCAACCTAGTTCCATTGCATAAGCCATTAGGTTGATCAATATTTCGAAGTAACATAATAATAACGCCGACTTTCAAAATGAGCTTGTGGTTTGGAAGACCGGAAAACTTTAGGCTATTTAGAAAGTCGGGAGAAAACACAGCTGCATTTGTGTCTGTTGCTTGATCTGATTCACATATGCTATCTGAACTTAGATAAACTGTTTCATCTCCTGGAATCATAGACAACACCCGATCATTTATCACATCCACTACTTCATGTGTTGGTGCCAAAATAGCCTTATCTTGAAAGTACGTATGATCAGATAACTTTTGGACAACATTAGGATATACAAATGATATAATAGAACCTACTGGATCAGTTGATTCCTTAATCAAAATGTCATCGGGGACTTCAACAATGCTTTCACCATCATTGGGTTCACCAACCGTACCGTTTCCAATCTTCAAAATCCATTCTCCAAATTCTTTTATTTCATCTAAATCAGAATTCAAGGATCCGACTTGTAGTCTCATATTAACTGTTAATTTTAGCACTCGACAATGGTCCCATAGATAAGAAGAATTTAAAGACGCATTTACTATGTCATGTCTACTTCCTTTTGGAATAACAGGTAGAATCTGTCTAAAATCACCACCAAAGACTACCACCTTTCCACCAAATAGTTTTTCTTCATTAGACGGATCACTTAAACGAAGAATATCTCTCAAAGTTCGGTCTAGAGCCTCAAAACAGTGCTTGTGTATCATTGGTGCCTCGTCCCAAATGATCAATTTGGCCTTTTTTATTAAAGCTGCCAAATCACTGTTTGGATTAACGGAGCAAAATGATTCCTCATGAATGTTTATAGGAATAGCAAACCGAGAGTGGGCCGTTCTACCACCACTTAGTAAAAGGGCTGCAATTCCACTTGATGCGACATTTAACACTATCTCTCCTTTTGAGCGCAACGCGGCTGATAAAGTCTTCCAAATAAATGTTTTACCAGTTCCACCATATCCATACAGAAAAAACATGCCTCCATCACCCATTTCAACAGCAGACATGACGCTTTCGTACACTGTCTTCTGTTCATCAGTCAAACACTTAAGAAGTTTGTCATGTTCCACTTTTAACAAATCCTTGTCATATGCAAGTTCATCATGAATTAACCTGTTCGTGGAAGATAAAATATATTCATTATCAGGATAAGGCATGCCATCCATCTTTTTGAGGGTGCTACCATTTCTACGCAGTAATTGCTCAATCTCAAACAAAGCGAGATTTTTTACAACTTCAGGTTCAAGCTGCAAGTCTGTATATATGAAAAAAAAATATCAAAGTAAGTCACATTTAAATATGTATGAAAGATAAATTAGTAAAATCGATATTAAAAGAAAATATACGTATATTAGGTATGCTAAAGGTAATAGCTAACCTGGTTTTTTAAGAACGATACGTTGTTTGTAAAGTACGTCATCAGAGAGGTATTTCCACGTCATTGTCCAAACAAAATCAGGTTTAGACAAAGTATTTGACAAAAACATCCGAACAAATAACGAACGTAAAGAAGCAGCAGTTGCCCATTTACTCGCTTCTTCAATAGCTTCAACGTACTCCTTGTCATCGTCCAAAAGTCCAAGCGCATAGCATGCTTCTTTGTAAGAAGGATACAAAATACCATTAACTGTACGAATATCTTCATGTGAAGTTCGCCCTCTTACTTTGTTTAGCAAAACCCTCAAGTAATAAGAATATCCCGTAGAAATAGGAACATAATGAATTCTTCCTATGCACTTTCGTTGTTTTCGTGGAGTCCATTTTCTGCTACTAATATTCCATACATAACTCGTTGGAAACTCAACATAAGTCAAAGTATGCGCATGAGCGTCAACCTTGTTACGTTCCATCCAAGCCATGAACATGGACAAACCAACTGTTGGCTTATTTAGAACATCACAAAGATCAGCATCATCTTCATAAACAATGTTCTGCTCACCAGGAAGATGAAACGATAATCTCTCTACAGATGGATATCTATAATGTATATTAAAGCTAAATATTCTCCATGTTGCTTCGCATGCAGATATATATCTGCAATTATAGTACTCTTTTATTTCATCTACACCGGCTTCAGTACCATGCACACTATCATCTTTATTTCCTTCATAAACAGCAGCGGTAACTCTATCAGGTCCTTTATTGATATATTTAAACAAATATTTTATTGCACCTGATTGATTACACCATTCAACATTAATATGGGCTTGATATCGTTTAAGAAGAAGACTGTTGTAAGGAACAACATATCTATTCCACCTTTCTCCACTATGTAACCATTGTCACGTCTTCTATAAATTGGATAAC
>BQNB010010295.1:0-84315 GCA_026074375.1 Tanacetum coccineum
AACAATATGATCTAAACCCTTGTTTAGCTAACAAACCCAAGCTTTCAAAACTTGAAAATCCTAAATCCAAGTGAAACCCTAATCTTGAACCTTCTTGCTTTAACACTTATAAACCTTAAACCAAACCTTCTAAACACCTTAGGATATCTTAGATATGATATAGGAACACTTGTAAATATGGTAAATAAAATTTGTATGGATGGTTTATGGTGGTGGTTTTTGGCCGTGGGTTTTGAGAGAGACAAAGGGAGAGTTTTTGTTGTTTTCACTTTAGCAAATGAGATGTGTGTGTTACTTCTACTAGTACATGGTTTATATATCTCTTTGACTATGCCAAGATTGCATATTAGAAAGTCCAAGACAAGATGAGGATTTCTAGGGAGAGTTGGTCCTTTTCACTATTAGGGTTAGTAAGACAGAATGAATCATATGTTGTACAAGACATTAGAAAGATTTTGTGATATTTCCACTTGGTTTTTCATACATATCCGGCCATACACATGTACATATAAGATATTTATGAAATTTTTGAGTATTGGGTATAACTGTGGGTATTTGTTGAAGCGTAGAAAAGTTTTGGTGGTTCCGAAAATGCCTAAACGTATTTTATCACGAAACGTAACCAATTTACGTAACCAATAAAAATAAAATGAACAAAGTTAATAATTATCCTTAAAATAATTAATTAACACTTGCTTGATGTAAACATTTAATTGTTTGATGCCCGATTACATTAAATGTTAATTTTTAGCATACGCGATTTAACTTAACGATTTCAATTTCAAAGCAAACACATACAATATTAAAAATAAATAGTGAATTTATTGACGTCGTAAATGACCCTAAAACACGGGGTGTTATAAGTACTCTTATAGATTCTAATCTTGCTACAGGAGCATGTGTTTCGTCAAAATCTATGCCTTCTTATTGGTTGTATCCTTGGGCGACAAGCCTAGCTTTGTTTCTAGACATGACACCATTTTCATCTAATTTATTTTTGAAGACCCAATTTGTACTGATAACATCAAATAGTTAATACTTTTTAGTATCTATTTACCTACGAAAATGCTTGTAAATATGTTATAAATGTCTGAAAACACTACTTAATTGTCTATATTTAGTTTTTAGGAGCAAAGCAAGCATTTTAGCAAAAGACGCGGGATTTTGACATGGAATTCAAGAAGTGATGACATTCAAGGCTTTTATGGCGTAACCTCCCCGCAGGAGTTACATCGTAATCAAGATAAATGAAGAAATGACTCAGCATCAGTTGTTACGGCGTAACCTCACCACTACCTTTATGCCGTAATGTATAATATAAAGGAAGAAGGAGTATCTGAGTCAGCATTACGGCGTAAGCACGGTGATACGATTACGCTGTAACATTAGTTAAGCTTGGAGAATGGGAAACTACATCAGCATTGTTACGGTGTAATGTGTTCATAACCGTTATGCCATAACATCTTTGATACTTATAAATAGAGCCCTAACTCGGCTAATTTGGCATCACTCACTTCACCTCTTTACCCTATAGTACTAAGAGGCAAATAAGGCCTCTAGAAGACGAAGCATTCCACCAGAATTCCAAGGGAGGATCACTGTACTTCATTTTAGCATTAATCATTCAAAAACTCAGTTTGTAAGAATTATGAATTATCAATCCAAGATTTTTTCATTTACTTCTTGTCTTACTATTTTTATGAATGGCTAAGCACTCTTAGTGCTGGCCTAGCCATGTATTTACTATTTGTATGATTATTATTTACTGTTTAATTACGGTTTTATTGGATATCCTTATAGCCTTTCGTTGATCCCTGGGTTTTGGTAGTGTAAAGGGTAACTTGGATCTTATTAGTCATGTTATTAGACTTACCGGTTGAACAAGGATTAATGGGGTACTAGGGTAGCTTGCGTAGGATCCAAGAATCACTTCACTTCCATGGATTAATACAAGAAATAAAGATAGGAGAAAGGAAGAGTTTTAGATAGAAGTTAGAGAGAGAAAGTAGAGAGAGAAAAGAAGGTGGATTATCAAAGTGCAATGTTTACAACCAAAATGACAACCAACCCTTATCCATTGTAGAGAAGGGGTATTTATACTACCTAGCAAACACTTGGACGCCTAGGATAGTAACAAGGGTCGGGCTCAAGATTACTTAGGCTTTAGCCCATAATACGTGCCCAATTAGCTTACATAAACGAGCTTGATTACCCTTTCTAGCCTATTACAACATATAATTATGTAAAGACCGAGCTTCCATGATTAGTAGCCGAGCTTCCTTTTTCGATTCAATATTTTAAGGCTAACATTCTCCCTCGAAGTGAGGCTTCCTGCAGATTCTGAGCTTCCATGTTCAAAAACATATTTTGAGGCTAAAAATCTCCCCTAATGTGTGGTCTTCGAATTCCTTAGGTGAGATCTTGAATCTTGCTTCCTTAAACTTCTTGAGATTGCTTTGTCGTTGAGTTCTTGAATATTTGGTCTTTATTATGTTGCAGGCTTGTTCTTTTACGCTATGTGATCTTTGTTCTTTAGCCTTTGTTATTGTCTTTCAACTTTGTCTTTGATTTCAAGATCTTTAAATCTTTTCCTTGTTTGTCTTTGTCATCTTTGCCATTTTTCGATCTTGTGTCTTGACCAACATGCTCATGCTTTGCATCATCTTGAAAGCTTGCTAACAATCTTCCCTGATAGACTTGAAATCTTAAAGGAAGATCTTGTATTTCAGAGTTTGCGGAAGTCTTTGTCTTTGTATGAACTTGAGCTTTCTTGATTCTTGAATCTCGATGCCAATAGTATGTCTTTGTAGTTTGAGCATGAGCATGTGGTAATGAATCCGACTCTGCTGGAATAAGGCTGTAACTTCATAGTTTGTACCGGCATTTTAAAGTTAGTGATAAACAGCAAGTATGGACGAATATGGCTTTGTCATTCATCGAGATTTGGTTGCATTAACCTCCTATTTTGTAGGACTATTTTACAGTATAAATGTT
The DNA here is from genome assembly GCA_026074375.1 of Tanacetum coccineum. NCBI lineage: Eukaryota > Viridiplantae > Streptophyta > Magnoliopsida > Asterales > Asteraceae > Tanacetum > Tanacetum coccineum. The sequence goes on from BQNB010010295.1 coordinate 2,995, forward strand.
GTACATGTGATCATGTAGATTCAAAGAATCTCCTTGACAGGGTTTCTAGCTCAAAGCGTAGGATCTTCTAACACAGATTTAGTAGATTTACCATGCTTGCTTGTTCTCATTACCAGAACGTCTCAAAGCAGACAACACGGTAAGAGTGAATCAGATAGTTACTATCTTTCTGATTGAGTTGTTAATTCATTTACTAGACTAAAATCGATATCCAGTTGACACAAGCTTAATTCATATAGAATCTCGCAAGTCACCTACCGCAGAGCTGTTTGATGTTGACTCTGGAAGGATTTTCTTTCATCACTGTGAATACTAAAGAGTATCACTCTGAATGTTCTGGCATAATCACAAGGATAATGCGTAGGACTCTTAATATCATCTTGTGAACTTAATGGTGTTTGTGACAATCCGTCAATTTTAGGTCGTTAATTTATTCTCTAGTATTAATTATATTTTTCATTTTTATGTTGAGATATGAACTCACAATTTAACCGGGAAAAATTAGGGTTTGCATTTGTAATTTAAGTAACGATTATGAAGAACCGGCGAATTCTATGATTAAGCATCGACGTTTATATTTCCAAAATGCAGTAGAAATATTTTTGTTGCAATCTTTTTTATTTTTCGTGTCTCGTACTATTTTACGTTTTACGAAAAACGGCTACAAATCGTACATTTTTAAATATCGGACTTTGATAATACCGGATTAACAAAATGTGGGACAAGTTTTTAAACTTATCCCACTAATATCACACCCTATAGGGGCGGAAAAACCAAAGGGACAAGTGTCCTCTTGGTGATCAAAATTGTACAAGTATTATACACTTGGCCTAATTTTGGTTCAATACATAAACCAAATATTTGACTAACTTAACACACACTACCATACATGCAATTATAGTAAGAGAAAGTCATCAAAAATCCTCTGCCTTGCTCCTTGTTGTCGTGACCTCAACCCATCAAAAACACTAATTCTATACAAATTTTGAAGATCAAATATTAAGCACTCAAGTTAAGATGATTTCCTAGTATGGTTATTGTATTTTGGAGGTGATTAAAAGGGGTTTAAAAAGGGTTATATGCATTTTGGGGCTGAAGTTATACAAGTTTTATCAAGTCATTTTGGTGAAGAAAAATGGTGATCAAAATTGTTTTGGGTGAAGATCAAGCTTGAAGATTGAAGCTTTGTTCGTGTTTTGATCATTTGATCATTTTCTACATATTTCTTATGGTAAAAATCTAATGAGTTTTGTTTATGTTTTCTTTTGATTTTCAATTATATATGTACATGCATGATATATGACGATCAAGGATTAAAATGGGCTTTGTGTGTATGAATCTAGGTTAATCATAGCTAAATTGGTCATTTAAACAAGTGAAATGATCATAAAATTTGTGGGCTGTAATGAACAGTCGATTTCTTAATTTTCAGTATGTTGGATATTAGATTTGATTTCATGAGGTTGTAGAAAATTCTTTTGTGAACATTTATCAATTTGGATCACCTCTAGAAAGTAAAAATTGAGTGAGATATGACCAAAACTCTAAACCTAGTTGATTCTGACCTTTCTGTAAAGATGGGATAAAAAGTCATAGTTACGAACTGAGTTGGTTAAAAAGTGAAAACTATCAGACTTAGATAAAATCATGTCGATTATGAATCAATTGGATAGTCACCCAATTATTTACGGTTTGAAAATGGTGTTAAAAATGGTAAAAGTGAAATTTCAGTCCTAATTAGTAACTTGACCATTAGGTAGTAATATACCCATATGTATAACTCCTTTGTCGTTCGGGTCCGATTTGAAATCTGAGAGCGATTACAAGTCATAAAGAAAAATAGAAATGACATGTTTTAAAAGCATTTGAAACTCTTGCTCGAACTTCATATACACGCCCATGTCAATAGTCATCAACATTTCTAGGTACGTAAATGTTATCGATTCCAAGAGACATGTCGAGAATATTCTTTTTGAAATTTTTTTATTTTTTGATTATGTATTTTCTTTTTGAAATTTTATATTTTTGTATTTGTTTTTATATGTTTTATATTTTTGTATTTTGCTTTTCTCAAAAATATTTACAAGTTGATGTTTGAAGAATTATTAAGCAAATTCATTTGCCAGAATCTCTAGTTCTTTTGGAGTCAAACATCTCATACCAATTCGTCTCACAAGATACTGAAACTTATCTTCAGGTAAGGCTTTAGTAAATATATCAGCTAATTGGTATTCAGTTCTGACCAAATACAATTCAATTATATCGTTTTTAACCTATTCCTTGATAAAATGCTATCAAGTATGGATGTGCTTGGTATGGGAGTGCTGCACGGGGTTACATAAGATTGCTATGGCTGACTGAGAGTCGCAATACAATGGTATTTTATTGTAGTTGAAGCCATAATCCTTAAGTTGTGTCCTCATCTACATAACTTGAGCACAACTTGCAAATAACGCCACGTACTCTACTTTTCCTGATGACATTGCAGTGCAATCCTTCTTCTTTGACATCCAACTGACTAACTTATCACCTAGGAACTGTATTCCTCGAGAAATTCTTTTACGAGTAATAATACATCCGGCATGGTCACATCTAAAAAAGCTGTTAAGTTAAAAGCGTAGAATTGTCTCGGGAAACCAGAGTTGTTCCTATGTTAATGGTACTCTTTAGGTATAGAAAAGATCCTTTAACCACCTCTTTGAGGTGTTTTTTAGTCAGTCTTGTTTGATACCTTGCACAATAACATACTTCTTGCACTATGTCTGGTCTACTAGATGTCAGATACATGAGTGACCCAATTTTACTACAGTAGTCAATTTGGTCTATGAGTTTTCCACTCAAGTCTGCATCCAGTTTAGGTTTCATAGCCATTGGTGTACCAATGCTTTCACCTTTTTCCATACCATTTTTTTAAGTATTTCTAAATCGTACTTGTCCTGATTGATAAAGATACCTAGTGGGGATTGGTGGATCTGAATTCCTAAAAAGAATTTCATTTCCCCTATTAAGGACATCTCAAATCTATTGTGCGTTAATTTTTCAAATATTTTAGAAACTTTTGGGTTTGTAGACCCGAAAATAATGTCATCGACATAAATTTGCACATGTAGAATGTCCTCCCTGTATCTGATCGTAAATAAAGTAGGGTCAATGGTACCTTAAGTAAAACTTTTGGACATCAGGAAATTTGAGATTTCATCATTACCTAGGCTCTCGGAGTTGATTGCTTTCATCTATATAGAGCTTTCCGGTAAACGGTTAAACCCTTTCTGGATGGTCATTGTTCAACGGAATCCATCTGGGTTTTCAACATTTAAAGCATCATCTTTAGTTGGACCATTAAGAAAGCGTTTTCACGTCCATATGATAAATGGTAAAGAATTGTATGTGAGTATGCGACGAAAATCCGAACAACTTCCAAGCGAGCAACTAGAGCAAATGATTCCTCGAAATCAATACCATCTTCCTGAGCATATCCCATAGCTATAAGTCGTGCCTTATTGCGAATAATAGTTTGATCTTCATCCTTTTTATTCTTCCATAACCACTTTAGTTTGATTATTGTCTTGCCAAGGGTTTGTACAAGAGTTCCCAAAATTGTAGTTTGTCAAAATGATGAAGCTCTTAATGCATTGCCTTATCTAATGGTTGATCAGCCATTGCCTACCTTATGGTTTTCGATTCAGGTTACCAATGTGAGTGCAAAACATACAACATTTCAGATCTGTTGCAAGTTGTACTCTTGTTTGCACTGGCTAGATGTAATTTCCCCAACGAACTTGAGATAAAGGGGTGCTCTTTTTGTCACATCAGTATTTGGATTGTGTATGATTGATTAAAGGTATGAATATATTGAATTATCATTATTGTGTGGGTGAACTGATAAGGGTAAATACGGCATATCCATTTATGCTTAAATAACCCAATTAAACCCAAAATAAACAGTGAAAAATGGCAAAAATATAGCTTTGTTTTCTGTGTTTTGTAGTGTTTGCAGGTACAGGTAATATCAGTAAATCATAAGAAACCATCAAAAACAAGCAAGCACGGACACGAGAACGGAAGAGTGTACAAAAGCCGGAAGCCAAAAGCCCAAACCTTAAGCCCAATTCCTAAATCCATTCACCTTATACTAAACCACAAGGGCCAGTTTTGCAATTTCCAAAACTTAATTATAACTAGAAAAGGAGAAAACAAAGAGAGGGACTAGTCTTGCATATAGGCCAAACTTTAAAACGTATTTACCCCTTTCAAGTTAAAAAATGGGCGGGTAAATTTGTTAACACTATTCATCGTCCCTTCCGTTTCACCAAGCTGTTAAAACAAGGGGCAAATGGAAATTGAAGGGTGAAAATGGTAATTCAAGTGGTCCTCTACATGATGGAAGGGTTAGATTAGTCATCTCCAAGCTCTCATTAAGTTCACTCAAGCAAAGAGCCACGTTGGATAAGGGAGAGCACAAGAGATGGAAGGATTTTACACTAGATCCTCTCACAGAACTAACACAAATGTCTCTATCACGGATTGCCACGCTGGCAATCCGTGTGAAATGGAATTTGATCCAACGGCTCCCATTTACTATCCAATGATTGATACAATGAATGGTGATTTGAAGGATTTGAGTAGAAGGCTAATGAGGGACTGGAGCTTCATTTCTAAAGCCTATAAAAAAGAGGACACTCACTCATTCTCACACTAAAAAAAGAGGAGTAGCTTTAGAATTAGTTTTTAGCTAATTTCACTTTTTAGCTTTTTTTTTTACTTTAAAAACATTGTAAATTTTCTTTCAAGCATTGTAACAAGTTTTATGATTAATGATAATTCAGTTTTTTTATATAATCTCTCTTAAGCTCTTTGATTTCATAAGCTTCTTCTTTTCTTATTAAATGTTAAGCTACTATAAGCTCAATTCAGCTCTCAAGAGTCTCTAAGCTCTTGATTTGAGCTTAACCAGTCTTAATCTTACTTTAACAACTAAAATTAACTTAAATCCTATACCTTACCCTTGTATAATGATGGAAAGATTTTGGAAGTTGGTTGAAATGGATAACCAAGTGGGACTTATACTCCTAGCTTGTTCATAAGCTAGGAGAGCTAGTCTATAAGATCTTAAGAGCACACAAGCTTCTGTTCTAAGCTGAAGCTGCTTGTAAGTCCTCCTTTACTTTTCTAGCAATTAATTTCTAGCTTTAATAAGTAGTTAGATAGCTTGTTAATTGATATTTGTTATTTCCATCTACTTAATTGGTGTTTTTTGTATCTAATTGTTATGCTTATTGTTATAATAGTATGAATCTGTTTTTAGCTTAAGTCTCTTTGAACTTGTTTTGCACTTACTTGTCACTTAAACCTTAAAAATCCAAATATTAGTGAATTAGTGTGGATCTTAGATTTATGTTTAATAAGCTGTTAGATTATGTTAATTAAGGTTAGTATAAGCTATTAATCATCTGGTAACATAGGTTTAGCTGTTGGAATTGAAAAACTTAGCTTAATCATTTCTGTCAAAATCAGTTAAGGAGTGTTTGGCTTAAGTTGATTTGACCTCATAGAGTCAAAGGTACTTGTGCAAATTGTGTGGATTAGCTGAGTTTTCATTATAAACTAATATTGATTCAGTTTTCAGAAGTTAAATTGTTAAAATGAATAAATTAGAGCTTATTTTCATAGTGTCAGCACCAGGGGAGTCTTTAGCTTAGGTTTTGATAGCTTAAGTTTGATTTTAGCTCTTTGAGCTTTTGCTAGTGAGTTAAGTGTGTTCATACACACTCAATAAGTGTAAGTAGTGCAGGATTATCCTCCTTAGATACCTGCACTTTTGTTTTTTCTTTGGTCAATTGAATCAGTACATACTGATTCACATACTCAGCACATGCTGAGTATGTAGTCTGATTTTTAGCCCCAATTTAAGCCAGCAATTGTAGGATTTAGTAGCTTATCCTTTAGTATCTTATAGTATAGATATAGCTTAATATAGATTAGGACTCATTCTTCATTTCCAAACTTATTTGCTATAGTACAATCTAGTTTAAAAGTCACCAAAAAGCTAAAAACTCAAAAACAGTAGTTAGATTAGTATAGCTTTTAAATTTTAAATTCTAGCTTGTAGTATTAGGTTTTATTGTTTAAATTAGTAGCCTATAAGTTGTTTGTCAAGTTTGCAAAAGCTCATTTGCTGTCTTTGCTTTTTGAGCAATTGAGCTTATTAAGTTTTTGAGCTTATTGCTTTATTTCCTGACTTTGCTCCTTTTATCATCATTTTCAGTTGTCTTCTGTTAGTTTTAGCTCAAATTTCTTTTCATTTATAGATTAAGCATATCATAAGCTCTCAGGATCTTCTTTTACTTTTAAATTTGAGCTTAAATTGAGCTTGTTGCAGCTTATTTAGTCTAACCAAAGGGAAACCCTTAGTTTCTATAAACAGCTTAATAATAAGCTGTTTAAGAGCTTATTAGTGGGTTTCAGACCATAGTGCTTTTGTTAAAGTTGTTCTCTCCAGCTTTTTCTACAACTTTGGTCTTTTAAGTTTTTTTATTTTAAGCACTTTCTAAATCTCAACTAAATTTTAGGCTTAATGGGCTTGTTTTGTTAAACGGGTTGGGCCACAGGGGTAGGATTTGTAACTTTTTAGTTTGGTTGTTAGTCCCCCGTTAGATAGTTAGTTGCTCAGTCAGTCCTTCTAGGTTTTCACTGTTAGTCCTTTAAGGACTAACACCATTAGTCCTTCGTTAAGTTTTAATTAGTTTTATATTTTTTAATTAATAATTAGGTTTTAGTTTTTAATTAGTTTAATTAAAGTTTTATAAAAAGATAAAAATTAGGGCTTTAATTTTTATAAAATTTCTGCACATTTTCTAGGAGTTTATTTTTAATAGTTTTATTATTTTTAAGCTTTTAAATAGTTTAAATCTTAGAAAATTCATATCTTTAAATCTAAAAACCCAAAAATAGTGATTCTTCTTTCTAAAATTTTCTTTTTCTTTGTTTTATCTAGGAAAAATATAATTTCAATTACTTGCAATTCTTTATTTTTTTTAGGATTTAATTAGATTAAAATAGATTTAAATTCATAAAAAATTCAAAAATAATAAAAAAATGTTTTTCTTTTTCCTTAAATTTCCTTTTGTCCTATCTTAGGTTTAGAAATTTAGTTTACATTTTGAGGAGTTAAATTTAGTTTACTTGCTTAATTGTCGCGTTTTATTTGTTTCCCGTAATTTGTTAAGTGCTTCAATTGTTTTTAATTGCTTGTTTTTAATTAGTAGTTGTAGAAAATCCAATCAATCTTCGAACCCATTCAAATCAATATCCAATATCAAGCGAGGTTTCAATTTCTCAAATCGTTGGGAAAACGACCCGGGAAATCATACTTTCCGGTAAACATACGTATATTATATTATATATATATATATATATATATATATATATTTTAAAGAGTGAATTTTCCTTAGGGAATTTTCTTAATTGCTCTTGTTGAAATATTATATAGTATATTTTATACCGTATCAAATTTTTGGCGCCGCTGCCGGGGATTTGAGTTAACGAATCTCTCGTTTTGTGTTTGTTGATAAGATTTGAAGATCCTTTCGTCCTCGAAAGTTTCATTTTTGTTAAAAAATTTCAAAAATTAAAAAAAAATCATAAAACATAAAAAGTAAAAAATATTTTCCTTTTCTTTTTAGTATAGCTATCATATAAAAAACACAAAAAAAAATCAAAAATAAAAAGAAATTGTCCTTTAAAAAAGAAATTAAATAAACAAAGTTGGTAAACGAACACCAACATATAATACCTTCAATTGAGGTATTTTCATAAATAAGTTCCGGTGAACTTGAAAAGTTCCCAATTCGAACCAAAGATTTAACACTTGCCATTTGTGTCTCTACGAAGTACGGCTCACCTTAAAAAGCAATTTTTAAGAGCTACCGTGAAGTAGTTGATTATTTGGTTTAAGTCTCTTTCGTGTAACCGTTAAAATTTGTTGTGAATAAAAAAAAATTAGTGTAAAATTTTTCTTTTAATTCTAGATTTTTCCTTTTTGATTTTCTCTTTTTAAGTGCATGCGCACTCGCTCGCAAACTCGTAACCGTAACCGTCGTCAACAACAACAAACCCTTCCGGTTGTTGTTGAACCTTGTAATTTAGAAGAGCCAATTCCCGGACAAACCATAGTTGCGATGGCGGATCGAACTATGGAGGAATTACTCCGTGCACCCACCGAGGGTTACGGAGAAGCTATTGTTTTACCCGAAATCAATGCCGATCATTTTGAGATCAAAACTAATTTGCTTCAATTGGTTCAAGGCAAAAACCCGTTTAATTAGTTTCAAAAGGATTACTTCGACTTACGAATTTAGGGAATGTGCTAATGGATGTGTTTAAGCTTATGATGTTTATTATTCGCTCGAGGGAGTCGCTAAAAACTTGGTACGAGTGAAAGAACCCCAGGAATTCAATTTTGACTTGGGACGGGATGATCTCCGTTACCAAGTTCGTTAACCAATTTCCCCCTTCAATAATACCACTCAATTAAGAACAAATTTCTTGTTTTTCGCCAAGAATTCGATGAAATCTTTTAGTGAAGCGTGGGAACGTTTTAAGAGTATGATTAGATTTGTCCTCACACGGGATTTTTGGAGTTAACTCAAGTTGATACCTTTTATAATGGTTTAACCGAGAACGAACAAGACTCCTTAAATGCCGCGGCGGGTGGTAATTTGTTAAGTAAGACTACTAGGGAAGCTTTGAATATAATTGAAAACAAGTCAAAAGTGCGTTATTCGAGAAACAAAACAAATGCTTCTAGGGTTAATTCTAGGGAAAATGTTAGCAAAACGGATGAACGAATTGACAAACTTGCGGATCAACTTTCGACCTTAGTCGAGATTGTTTCTAAAAAGGTTGTTGTCCCTCCCGCACCGGTTAAGGCGGTTGAGGAAAATTGTGTTACTTGTGGTGGAGCTCATGCATGGTATAATTGTCCGGCTACCGATAATAACCAAAATGTTTGTGCAACCACGGGAACTTATAATCAACAAGCCCCACCAAATCGAGTTAGTAATCAAATGGCACCACCAGGTTTTGCTCCGGTGCAAAATCAAGGTCAAAATAGGAATTATAACAATCAAGGTCAAGGGAATAATTTCAATCGAGGGAACAATTTTCAAAATCAAGGTTTTCAAGGTCAAGTTAATCATGCTTCGAATTTTCAAAACCAAGGGTTTCAAAATCAACCGTTTCAAGTGCCTAATAATCAAGTGAACGATTTTTCAAATGATTTTTCGAATTACAAGAAGTCTAATGATCAAACGATTAGGAATTTGCAATACCAAATCACTTCGATGAAAGGAGAGTTAAAGAACGAGATTCAAAATACCATCAAGAATCAACAAACCGCTTTGATGAGTCAAAATAATGCTTTTCAAAACACGTTGCAAAATAATCTTCAAAACATGTTAAGTAGTTTCTTTCAAGCCCAAGCCTCACCTTCGGGTACTCTTCCGAGTAATACGATTCCTAACCCGAAGGGCGAGATGAAAGCAATCACTACCCGAAGTGGTGTAGCTTACGAGGGACCCTCGAATCCAACTAAACCTTCCCCGAAAAAGGTAGTGGAACGAGAGACCGAGGAAATAACGGATGAGGAGCAAAATGATTTCCAAGGAAGTACCGCTCAAATCCCACCTCCGGTTATCCCTAAACCAATTCTGGAACCCGAGATTCCAAAGACTTTACCAAAATCGACTCCGATTCCGGAACCCGAGATTCCGAAGACGGTACCTAAGTCAAATATTCCTTACCCTTCAAGACGAGACAATCAAAAGAATCGAGAAAAAGCTTCATACCAAAAAGAAAAGATTTTTCAAATGTTTCAAGATTTGCGTTTTGATATAAGTTTTGCGGATGCTTTGTTTTTAATGCCGAGATTTGCTCCTACGATTAGGGATTTGTTAATGAATAAAGAAAAGTTGCTCGAATTAGTGAAAATTCCATTGAACGAGAATTGCTCGGCGATGCTCCTTAAAAAGCTTCCTGAAAAGCTAGGATATCTGGGTAAATTTCTTATTCTTTGTGAATTCCCGAGAATGGAGATATGTCACGCCTTGGCCGATCTTGGTGCGAGCATAAATATAATGCCCCTTTCGATTTGGAAAAAACTTTATTTGCCTGAACTTTCACCGACTCGAATGACTTTAGAGTTAGCGGACCGATCCATAACTTACCTTAAGGGTTTAGCCGAAGACGTCTACGTTAAAGTTGGAAAATTCCACTTTCCCGCCGATTTTGTAGTTTTCAATTTCGAAGCCGATCCCCGAGTACCTCTTATACTTGGAAGGTCATTTTTTAAAACCGTTCATACCTTAATTGACGTTTACGAAGGAGAAATCACCCTCCGTGTTGACAACGAAGCCGTCACTTTCAATTTAGACCAAACCATGAAATATTCCTCTACGGATGACAATTCGGTAAACCGAATTGACATCATTGATGAAATTTGTGAGGAGTATGCTCCGGAATTGTTAGGATTTCCTAGTGATGATTTTTCAAGTGGCAATCCCACTTCGACGTCCGAGCCGTTTACTTCCGAATTTACTTTGGAAGAAATTGATGCTTATCTTTATGACAAATCAATTTCTTTGGAAAGTGATCATGATGATTGTGATCCGGAGGAAGACATTTATGTGCTTGAACAATTGTTAAATGATGACCCGTTTCAACTTCCTCCGATGGACCTTAAGCAAAGTGAAGTTACCGAGGCCAAATCTTCAATTGAAGAGCCTCCGGAATTGGAATTAAAGGACTTACCATCTCATTTAGAATATGCTTATTTGGAAGAAAACGATAAGTTACCCGTTATCATAGCAAAAGGTTTAAAAACGATCAAAAAGAAGCTCTCATTAATGTTCTTAAATCTCATAAACGTGTCATTGCTTGGAAAATAACCGATATCAAGGGTATCGACCCTCGTTTTTGTACTCATAAGATTTTGATGGAAGACGATTGTAAACCATCGGTGCAAAGTCAAAGACGGGTGAACCCAAAAATTCATGAAGTCATTAAGAAGGAGGTGATTAAACTTCTTGATGCCGGAATGATATACCCGATCTCCGACAGCCCGTGGGTTAGTCCAATCCATTGTGTCCCTAAAAAAGGAGGAATGACCGTCGTTGCAAATGAAGAGAATGAATTAATTCTGACACGTCTAGTTACCGGATGGAGAGTATGTATCGATTATAGGAAGCTTAACGAAGCGACTCGTAAAGATCATTTTCCTCTCCCATTCATGGATCAAATGCTAGAACGTTTAGCCGGCAATGAATTTTATTGTTTCTTAGATGGTTTTTTGGGATATTTTCAAATTCCAATTGATCCTCAAGATCAAGAGAAAACGACTTTTACGTGCCCGTACGGTACTTTTGCTTATCGTCGTATGCCATTTGGATTATGTAATGCTCCTGGAACCTTTCAACGTTGTATGATGGCGATTTTTCACGACATGATAGAAAAGACAATGGAGGTGTTTATGGATGATTTTTCCGTTTTCGGTGATAGTTTTGATTCATGTCTTTCTAATCTTGAACGAATGTTAAAAAGATGTGAAGACACAAATCTTGTCCTTAATTGGGAAAAATGTCATTTCATGTGTAAAGAAGGAATTGTTTTAGGTCATAAGATATCAAAGTCCGGAATTGAGGTCGACCGAGCAAAAATTGACGTGATTGCTAAACTCCCTCATCCGACTACCGTCAAAGGAGTTAGAAGTTTCTTAGGTCATGCGGGATTTTACCGTCGTTTCATTCAAGACTTTTCCAAGATTTCTAGACCAATAACTCACCTTCTCGAAAAAGACACACCTTTTGTATTTTCTCAAGATTGTATCAATGCTCTCGAAACTCTTAAGAAGAAGCTTACCGAAGCTCCAGTCATAGTTATCTCGGATTGGAACCTACCTTTCGAATTAATGTGTGATGCAAGCAATTTTGCGATTGGTGCGGTTCTTGGACAACGTAAGATGAAGCATTTTCAACCAATTCATTATGCTAGTAAGACAATGACCGAAGCTCAAATTCATTACACTACAACGGAGAAGGAGATGCTCGCCGTAGTGTATGCTTTTGAAAAGTTTCAGCCATATCTTGTCTTATCTAAAAGCATTGTTTATACCGACCACTCCGCTTTGAAATACCTCATGAACAAACAAGATGTCAAACCAAGGTTGCTTCGATGGGTGTTACTTTTACAAGAATTCTATATCACCATTCGTGATAAGAAAGGAAGTGAAAATCTAGCCGCCGATCATTTGTCAAGACTCGAGAATCCTCACAAAGATATTTTGGAAAACAAAGACATTAACGGACATTTTCCATTAGAAACTCTTGGAGTTATATCAAACGGAAGTACCCCATGGTTTGCCAATTTTGCAAACTTCCATGCGGGGAATTTTATCATAAAAGGAATGTCAACTCAATAAAAGAGGAAATTTTTCAAAGACGTAAAACATTATTTTTGAGATGATCCCTACCTCTTTCGTATATGTGCGGATCAAATCATTCGTAGGTGTGTACATGGACACGAAGCTCTTGAAGGACCCACCGGGGGCCATCATAGTGCCAATCTCACCGCTCGAAAAGTATTTGATGCCGGTTTCTTTTGGCCCACTATATATCGAGATGCTCATTCGATGATCAAATCTTGTGATACGTGCCAACGACAAGGCAAAATTTCTCAACGAGATGAAATGCCTCAAAATGCTATCCAAGTTTGTGAAATCTTTGACATATGGGGTATTGATTTTATGGGACCTTTTTTGTCATCCAAAGGGAATAAGTATATCCTTGTAGCAGTCGACTATCTTTCGAAATGGGTTGAAGCGAAGGCGCACCCCACAAACGATGCTCGTGTAGTTGTGAAAATTTTAAAGTCTCTTTTGCCCGATTTGGAACACCGAGAGTTATAATTAGCGATTGTGGGACCCACTTTTGTAATGATCAATTTGCCAAAGTGATGTCTAAATATGGAGTCACACATCGTTTAGCTACCGCTTACCACCCTCAAATGAGTGGTCAAGTTGAGGTGTCAAATCGTGGTCTTAAACGTATTCTTGAAAGGATGGTAGGAGAAAACCGTGCTTTATGGTCTGACAGGCTAGACGATGCTTTGTCTTAAACGTATTCTTGAAAGGACGGTAGGAGAAAACCGTGCCTCATGGTCTGACAAGCTAGACGATGCTTTGTGGGCATTCTGAACCGCTTTTAAAAAACCGATCGGATGCACACCCTATAAGCTCATTTACAGAAAGTCTTATCATTTACCGGTCAAATTGGAACACAAAGCTTATTGGGCTCTTAAACACGTAAATTTCAATCTTAAAACCACGGGTGATCATCGGAAGCTGCAACTAAATGAACTTAACGAGCTTCGAGATCAAGCTTATGAGAATTCATTGATTTACAAGGAGAGGACGAAGAAGCTTCACGACTCAAAGATCAAGAATCGAATCTTAAATGTTGGTGATCAAGTTTTACTCTTCAACTCCCGTTTAAAGATATTCTCCAGAAAGCTTAAAACTCGTTGGTCGGGACCTTTCACTATTGCTCAAGTTTTTCCTTACGGAACTGTTGAATTATCTCAACCCAATGGTCCAAATTTTAAAGTAAATGGTCACCGTGTGAAACATTACTTCGGAGGGGACATACCACCCAAGGTAGTCCCAGATCTCCACACTCTCCCTAAGGACAACTAAATTCAGGGATTGAGTCGAGCTTGTAACTCGGTGACCAAAAACAAGCCGCTTCATGGGAGTTTACCCCATGCTTATCCATTTTCTTTCTATTTTCTAATGTGTTGTGATGTGTTGTGGCTATCCTCTTCTGGTTTCTTGTTGTTTGTTGTTTGTTCTTGTGCATTTTTGCAGGTTTAACCCAACAATTTCTGAAGCCTCTCGTGTCCGGTGTTATATCCCGTATCACTCGATCTTCTCATCCTTTGTGTGAAATTAGTTTGGGGAGATCCGATATCCTTTCATCTTATCAATTCACGTTTATCTTTGCATACTTCATAAACGGCTTAGATTTACGTAGAAACCCAACTTTAAACATTGAAGACAATGTTTCGTTTTAGTTTGGGGAGGGAATCTATCGATTTGATGTTGCCTGCTTATTGTTTTGTTCTCACGTACCCGTTTTTCCCACAAAAATAGCAAAAATTTTAAATTTTTAAGTTTTTATTTGTAGGATAAAAATGAAAAAATATTAAAATGTTTTGTCTTTAAAAAAAAGACATGAATGTAGGTTTTCCGTTGGTAAGAATAAGAAGTAATTTTTGACCCGATCGAACGTGTAGAGTTCTAGCTTTCTCCCTTAACAATTAATGATGATAGTTTGTGCTAGTCTCATGTAGACTTTAAACATGCTAGACTTGAAATCATTAGTAAATGAAGACTTGTGCTAATCTCAAGTAGATTTTAAATATGCCGAGTTGGATTTTATATAGGCTAAGTATTTGCGAATTTCTTTATTAGAGATTTTAAATTGCAAAGAATAAGAGATGATAGTGTTGATTACGAGTTAGGATGCTAAACAAAGTTTATTTGGAAAACTTAAAGGCTTATAAGAATAACTTGTGATTTTTCTTCCCCGAAGTTCTTAAAATGATTAATTATACGTGTTCTCTTTAATTTTTACAAATTAGAGTTTTACTCTTAAAAGTCTAATCAACATATTCAGAGAAAAAGCTTTATCGATGATGAAGTCAAACATCATTTGTAAATAAGAATTTTGGTTCAAGTTTATACTTTGGTTTTCTAAAATGAAAATTTTCTATTTGCAAAAATAATGTGTCGAATTAATAATATATAAAATAAATAAATAAAAAAAAGAAAAAGAAGAAAAAAATGTAGTTGGTGAAATAAAAGGATGCAAGTTATAAATCCTTAGTGTTAATAATAATATACAAACTCCATCGCAATAAAGTACATGGGCATTTGTCGGTTCGCTCCCGATGTGACATCGAAAGAAAGGGTGGAGGATGTATATTTTGGGTTGGTATCATAATAAGTACACGAGCTCTTGTCAGAGGCGTGGCCGATGTGTCGTCGAAAGAAAAGTGATACCGATTCCTAGGCTAATAATGTAAATAATAATAATGTTGCAAGTTAGAAAATAAATAGTAAAAGTTTCATTCTCTAAAACCAAGGTATTCTTTTGAACTAAGGTTTGCAAAAGTCTGCAAGGCTTTTTCATCGGAAGATCATGGGTCTCGATTATTATTCTCCGAATGGGGTGTCAAAAGCCTTAGCACTTACCCGATGACGGTGGGATGCTAGAGAAGAAAGTCATTCATGGGACAAGTGAACCAACGATGTCTTAGCTAAGGAGGTTTTTGTTTGCTTTGAGTTGTGATCTTACTAAGTGATTAACATATTAGCCCAAAAGGCCCATGTGTAAAGCTTGGTCGGATTTCAACTATCTAAATATGTGGATTTAATGGTTTAAATTAATTTGAGCACACACACTTAAATATATGATTTATGTCGGGAAGAGAAATTCACAAGTTGTAATTATAAGTAGTCTTAGCATCTTAGCTCGTACTTAACGGTGATCTTATTTTTAAGCTTAGCATGGGAAAAGTGAAAAATCGGGGATGATGAAGTTATCTTTTAGACACTTAATTGTGCTTTTTGTTCTATGATCCTTAAAGTTACCAATGAGGTAATGAAAACAATACATTATGTCAACACGTATAAGTTGTAGTTAGGTAGTTAATCATCAAGAAAAATCATAATAAAAGAAAGAAAAAAAGGGTTCTGAAAATGGGAATTCGGGTGTTTTATAACTTGTGATCTCTTAACTCTCTCAACAAAAATCTTTGCTACTTTTCAAAGGTTTAGTTTGGGGAAGTTTCGAGGTATTTGGTTATAAGGCATGTGATATTGCGTGAGGACACGCAATCGTTTAGTTTGGGGAATTTTGATAAGTGTAAAATACACATATCCGTTTGTACTTAAAATAGCCCAATTAAACCCAAAACAAACTAAAATTGGCAAAGATATGCTTGTTTTTGTGTTTTGTGTGTGCAGGTACGGATAAGACAAAAATCATACGAAAACCGTCAAAAACGGGCAAACACAAACACGGGAAACGGAAGAGCACAAGAGAAGCCAAAGATTCAGAGCCAAAGCCAAGAAAAGTCAAACCTTGGTCAATAAAAGTCAAAGCCACAAAAGGACAAAATCCAAATGATACCCACATAGTCCCTCAAGTTTCAAAAATCACACAAATGGTCCCTAAACCTAAATGGGCCATACCCGGATCCAAAAGCCATAACAAATCAAAAGCCCAAATGTCTAAGCCCATACCCATTTTATTTAACCACAAGGACTTAAGTTGCCTCCCCTCACACCCCCACCCCCCCCCCCATTTCTTAAAGATGTTTTACACTACAACTTTTAATAACACATAGAGAGGGATATGTTGCAAATAACACAAAGTTTAAACTTGTTTTACCCTAATTCAGTTATAAAGGGCGCAAATCTATGGTTACTATTCATCGTCCCCTTCAATTCACCACACAGGGTAAAACAAAGGGCTTTTCGCAATTAAGGGGTACATTGGGCTATTCAAATGAAGTACAACGCAATGGCAGGGTCAAATCGGTCTAATCAAGTACTCTCATTAGCTATCTCAAGCTAGAAGGCCACGTGGCTATAAGAAGCACAAGGAGAGGTGGGTTTTACTCTATTTTCACTCACAAAACAAGCACAAGCTGTCACATCAAGGATGACAGTTGGCTAAATCGTGGAAAAAGTTCATGATCCTAGGGCTCTAATTCATGATCCATGATTAGAAAAACGAAATAGCGAGATAGTGATGCAAAAAAGGGCCTAGTATCTTCTCTCAGCAACTATAAATGGAACCTCTATTATCACACACACACAGCATATTGTTTTTTAGTAGCTTTTGGGTAGACTAAAATTCGTTTGGCTAAATGTTATTTTTCTTTTAAATGTTTTGTAATATCTTCTTTAACAGTAATGTAAACAGTTTTCTTTTGTTAATGAAATTCAGTTTTATTGTGTCATAAGCTCTTTTAATCTCACTTATAAGCTCTCATTTAACTCTCAAATTTTTAGCTATTGTTACTCATAAGCTCCTATAAGCTCTTGTTCAGCTCTTTCAGTCTCTAAGCTGAAATAGAGCTAATTAGTCTAATTAATCTACTTACAACATAAAATCAGCTAATACTTACTATTTGGACAAATAAGTTAGGAGGGGATCCAATATGGAAGTGGATACAATTGACTAATTATTGGCTATTTTAAATAAGCCAGAGCTGTTGATTAAGCTCTCTGAGCTTTGATCCTTTGTTTAAGCTAAGGATAACTGTAAGTTTCTTTTTACATTTCTGTCTTCACTTTCTAGTTTTATAATTGCTTATTTGCTTATTTTCTTGCTTATTTGTGTTTATCTGTTTTTCTACTAGCTTATTAATCATGATAGATGTCTTATTTTAGCTTAGTGTATTTAGATTTAAAACCTTAATATATCTATCTTAAAAATCTTCAAAAATGCCGGGAAAAATTAAGTGAGGCAAGTTATTAGCTTATTGTTTCTAGCTTATTTACTTATTGATAATTGCTTATTAGGAGTGTTATAAGCTAGTTATTATCTGGAATTTGAAATTTGTTCTTTAAATCCTAAAATTATAAGTTTAAAATGGTTTTAGGAATCTTAAAGGGGTGTTTGGCACAAGACAGCACTAACTAAGTTAGTGCTGTCTAACCATTTAAACCTATAGGCTTACTTTTAATTCCATATTTGAGCTTATAAAAAGTTGATTGCAAAGTTTTAGTAGTTTGAAACCAAGTTTTCATAAGACTTTTGTGGTGTAAAAACTTATGAATTGAGCTCATAAGCTCAGTATTCATAAGTTTTACACAAAAAAAAACTTATGAAAACTTGGTTCAAACTACTAAAACTTGCAAATCCAACTTTTATAAGCTTAATTATGGATTTAAAAGTAAGCTTAAAGGTTTAAATAGTTATGACAACACTAACTTGAGTTAGTGATGTCTTGTGCCAAACACCCCTTTAAGATTCCTAAAACCATTTTAAACTTATAATTTTGGGATTTAAAGAACAAATTTCAAATTCCAGATAATAACCAGCTTATAACACTCCTAATAAGCAATTATCAATAAGTAAATAAGCTAGAAACAATAAGCTAATAACTATGCTACTTATTTTTTTGGATTTTTATAGATTTTTAAGACAGATTATTAAAAGGTTTTAAATCTAAATACACTAAGCTAAAATAAGACATCTAACATGATTAATAAGCTAGTAGAAAAACAGATAAACACAAATAAGCTAGAAAATAAGCAAATTAAGCAATTATAAAACTAGAAAGTAAAGACAGAAATGTAAAGAGAAACTTACAGTTATCCTTAGCTTAAACAAAGGATCAAAGGCTCAAAGAGCTTAATCAACAGCTCTGGCTTATTTAAAATAAGCCAGTATTAGTCCATGGGATCCCTTCCATTATTGGATCCCCTTCCATAGCTTATTTGTCCAAATAGTAAGGTATTAGCTGATTTTATGTTGTAAATAGATTAATTAGGATCTATTAGCTCTATTTCAGCTTAGAGATGAAAGAGAATGAAACAGAGCTTATAGGAGCTTATGTGTAACAATAGCTAAAAATTTGAGAGTTAATATGTGAGCTTTTAAGTGAGTATTAAAAAGAGCTTAGACACATAAAACTGAATTTAAGTAACAAAAGAAACTGATTTACATTACTTTAAAAAGAAAATTGACAAAAACATTTAAAGAAATTACATTTTAGCCAAACGATTTTAAGCTACCGTAAAAGCTATCTAAAAAATCTAGATGCTCGTGGTGTGTGATAATGAGGTCCTTTTATAGATGCTGAGAGTAGATTCTAGGCCTGTTTGCATATAATCTTTTCTATTAGTTTTTTTCTAATCATTGGATCATGAAATTAGATGCCTTGGTCATGATCTTTTTCCCACGGATTGCCAAGCTGTCATTCCTTGTATGTGGACAGCTTGTGCTTGTTTTGTGAGTGAAAATAGAGTAAAACCCACCTCTCCTTCTGCTTTCTTTATAGCCACGTGGCCTTCTAGCTTGAGATAGCTAATGAGAGTACTTGATTAGACCGATTTGACCCTGCCATTGCGTTGTACTTCACTTGAATAGCCCAATGTATCCCTTAATTGCGAAAAGCCCTTTGTTTTACCCTGTGTGGTGAATTGAAGGGGACGATGAATAGTAACCATGGATTCACGCCCTTTATAACTGAATCGGGGTAAAACAAGTTTAAACTTTGGGTATTTTGCAACTTTAGTCCCTCTCTTTGTGTTTATTAAAAGTTGTAGTGTAAAACAAACTTTAAGAAAGGGCAACTTAAGTCCTTGTGGTTAAATAATGTTATTGGGGGGGCTAGGACATTGGGCTTTTGATGTTTATGGATCCGGGTTATATCCATTTAGGTTTAGGGACCCATGTGTCTTGTGAGTTTTGAAACTTGAGGCGACTATTTGGGTAAACATTGGGTGATTTGTCTCTTCTCGTGAGTTGACTTCTGTTGATCATAGTTGACTGAAGTTGACCTTTCCTTTTGACTTTGGCTTTGTATCTTTGGCTTCTTGTACATCTTTCGTTTCATGTGTCCGTGTTTGTCCGTTTTTGACTGTTTTCTTATGATTTTTGTCTTATCCGTACCTGCACACACAAAACACAAAAACAAGTATATCTTTGCCATTTTGTATGTTTTGGGTCATTCTAGGTTTATTTTAGGTACATCGGAATATGTGTATATTTTTTTACACTTATCAAAATTCCTAAACTAAAACGATTGCGTGTCCTCACGCAATATCACTTGCCTTATAACCAAATTACCTCCGAAAACTTCCCCATAACTAAACCTTTGAAAGTAGGCAAAGATTTTTGTTGAGAGAGCTAAGAGATCACAGTTTATAAAAACACCGAATTTCCAATTTTCAAAACTTTTTCTCTTTTTATGTTTTCCTTTTCTTAATAATTAAACTACATACTTACAACTTATTTCTTGTGGAACATAATGTATTGTTTTTTCATTACCTCATTGGTTAAACTTTAAGGATCATAGACACAAAAACACTATTAAGTGTTTTATAAAGGAAATATTTCATCAATCTGATTTTTCACTTTTCCCATGGCTAAGCTGAAAATTAAGATCACTGTTAATTACGAACTAAGTTGCTAGGACTACGTATAATTACAACTTGTGAATTTCTCTTCCAGAAACATATCATATATTTAAGGTGTGTGGCTCAAATTAATTTTAAAACATTAAATCACAGATTTAGATAGTTGAATCCGACCAAGCTTTTACACTTGGCCTCTTGGGTAATATGTTAATCACTTAGTGAGATCACAATTCAGAAGCAAACAAAAACCCTCCTTAGCAAAGGGACATTGTTGGTTTAACTTGCCCCATGCAATGACTTTACTTCTCTAGTCATCCCACAGTCATCGGGTAAGTGCTAGGCTTTTGAACCATCCGACGGAATAATATCGAAACGCATGAACTTCTGATGAAAAAGCCTTGTAGACTTTTGCAAACTTTAGTTCAAAAGAATACCTTGGTTTTAGTAAAATGAAACTTTAACAATTTATTTTCTTAACTTGCAAATTTTATTACTATTTTACATTATTATGCTAGGACACTGGTATCCACTTTTCTTTCGACGACACATCGGCCAGCCTCCGACAAGAGCTCGTTGGTACTTACTATGATACCAACCCTAAATATACATCCTTCTACCACTTTTCTTTCTCGATGTCACATCGGAAGCGAAACAGACATTTGCCCATGCACTTTTATTGCGACTGGCCGTTTGTATATTTAATTCTTAACACTAAGGATTTATATCTATGCATCCTTTTTATTTTACCAACTACATTTCTTATTTATATATTATATATATCTTACTATGCAACATATATATATATATATATATATTTTATAGGGTTAAATCAATAAAAAGACAAATATTTCGGTTTGCGTACGTTACACTACACATGGTTTTTTTTAGTTTCGAAAAATTCTATTAAAATTCACAAGATCCGTAATGTTGGTGCCATAAAAGTTGTGATGTAGTTTTTCTAATTTTCGAGTTTTTTACGTTTTTTTAATGCACAAAAAATAAAATTTTCATGTGCACAAAAAAAATTTTTGATGCACAAAAAATTTCACTTGTTATAGTTGGATGCGCAAGATAATTTTCGATGCAAAAAGTCAGAGAGAGTTGGGCTGTCAAATCGTAATTTTGAGGCACAAAATGAAACAATAATGAAAATTTTGATGCACAAAATTTTTTTTTGTGCATTAAAATTCGTTTTTTGTCATTAAAAAGAACAAAAACTCATATTAATTAGAAGTACTCCTTTTACTATAAGTTTTTATGCAACAACATACTCTATCTTGTGAAATTTTTTTTATAATTTTTTTCGAAAATATTTTTAAACAAACTGCCTAGTGGTATTCTTTTTACGAATATTTATCTTTTATTTTAACCTTCCTCTATATGTATATTATATATATATATATATAATTTTTATATACTATATATTTATTTTTGGATTTAACTCAACCATTATTTTTGCAATATAAAAATGTGGGGTAGAAAAATCCAAAAGTAAAACTTGAATCTGAAATTCGTATTAACCAACGATGTGGTTTTGACTTCATATCGATAAAGCTGTTTCTCTGAATATATTGATTAGACTTTTAAGAGTAAAACTCTAATTTGTAAAAATTAAAGAGAACACGTATAATTAATCATTTTATGAAACATTCGGGGAAGTTAAACCTCAGTTATTCTTATAACCTTTAAGTTTTCCAAATAAAATTTGATTTAGCATCCTTATTCTGTAATCAACACTTCATCTCTTATTCTTTGCAATTTTAAATCTTAATAATGAAAATTCGCCAAATACTTAGCCTATATAAAATCAAACTCGGCATATTTAAAATCTACTTGAGATTAGCACAAGTATTCATTTACTAATGATTTCAATTTTGCATGTTTAAAGGCTACTTGAGGACTAGCACAAAACTATCATCATTAATTGTTAAGGGAGAAAGCTAGAACTCTACACGTACGATCGGGTCAAAAATTACTTCTTATTCTCACCAATGGAAAACCTACATTTTTGTCACTCTTAACACTTTTTATTTTATATATTCATATATATATATATATATTATTACTATATATAATATATTTATATTTTGACACAATATTTTTTCATTTTTTTTCCTACAAATAAGATCTTAAAATTTTAAAAATTTTGCTATTTTTGTGGGAAAACGGGTACGTGAGAACAAAACAATAAGCAAGTAACATCAAATCGATAGATTCCCTCCCTAAACTAAAACAAAACATTGTCCTCAATGTTTAAGATCGGGTTCTACGAAAATCTAAGGTGTTTATGAATTATGCAAAGATAAACGTGAATCAATAAGATGAAAGGATATCGGATCTCCCCAAACTAATTTCACACAAAGGATGAGAAGCTCGAGTGAAACGGGATACAACACCGGACACGAGAGTAACTTCAGATTTGTTGGATCATCCTGCCAAAAAATGCAAAACAAACAACAAACAACATAGGTAAACCGGAAGGAGAATTAGCAACAACACAACACAATTATTAAGAAAATAGATAAGCATGGGGTGAACTCTCACGAGCGGCCTTATTTTTTGTCACCGAGTCACAAGGCTCGACTCGATCCTGAATTTGTTGTCCTTAGGGAAAGTTGGAGATCCTGGTATAACCATGGTGGGTTATCCCCTACATACTATATGCTTAAGACTGGTGGGCAGTTGACTTTGAAATTTGAACCATCGGGATGAGACAATTTGGCTGTGCCATAAGGAAAAACTTCGGTAATAGTGAAAGGACCGGACCATCGGGATTTGAGCTTTCCGGAGAAAATCTTTAATCGGGAGTTGAAAAGCAAGACTTTGATAACTAAATCCTTGAAGATTGGAGTACTTGATCTTTGTGTCCGTGAAGTTTCTCGGATGTCTCCTTGTTGATTATATGAATTCTATTAAGCTTGATCTCGTAAGCTCGTGAAGTCATTGATTTGGAGCTTTCGTTGATCACCCGCGGTTTTGAGATTCGATGTTGGCATTGCTTTACGAGACCCATGTGCCTGTAGTATGCTCAAATGGTAAGTGACACGATTTTCCTTAAATAGCTTGTTAAGGGGGGGGGGGGGGGGGCCGGATTTTTATTTTTTTTTTTGGGGGGCATTCATTTGGAGTCTTTGTAAACGGTTCGTATGACCACAATGTATCGTCTAACTTGTTGACCATGAGGCACGGTTTTCTCTACCGTCCTTTCTAAGATTCTTTTAAGTCCACGATTCGTCACCTCGACTTGACCAGCTGTTGAGGGTGGTAAGACGATAGAAGAACGATGTGTGGACACCATTATTTTAGACACTAACTTTATCAATTTTGTCGTTACAGAAATGGGTCCACGATCGCTTATGATAGGCTCTTGTGCACCAAATCAAGAGAAAGGGATTTCAAAAATTTGACAACCTATCTAGCATCGTTGGTGGGGAGGCTTGGCTTCTAACCCAGTTGGAAAAGATATATCGATGGTACTAGAAGTATATTTGTTACCTCTATACGGACGGTAAATGGTCCCATAAAATCAATACCCATCATCGATATTTCACAAACTTGGATAGCATTTTGAGGCATCTCATCTCGATGTGAAATTTCTGCCTTGTCTTTGACTGCATCACAGATTTGATCAATTCGTAAGCATCCCTTATAAATCGTAGGCCAAAAAGAAGCCGGCCTCAAATACTTGCCGATGCCTTGATATTTGCACTATAATGGCCTCCGGTTGGGTCCTTCAGACAAGCCTTGTGAATTTCAAGAGGCTTCTTGGCCAAATAAACACCTACGGATGATTTGATCGCACCATGTACGAAAGAGAATAGGATCATCCAGAAAGTAATGCTTTACTCCTGAAAAACTTCCTCTTTTTTGAGTTGACATTCTTTGATGAGAAAATTCCCCGCGTTGTTAATTTGCTTTATCGCGCATACCACACGTGGTATTTTGGTCATCATGAGAAGTACAGTATTATTGTTTCAAGAGGAAAGGGTTTTGTTATTCTCTTTGGATCAAAAACATTCTCATACGGGTTTTCAAGACGAGAGAGGTGATCAGCTGCATAGTTTTCAGCTCCTTTGGTATTAATCACTGTAAAATCAAATTCTTGAAGAAGTAAGACCCATCTAAGCAATCTTGCTTTGGCATCTTTCTTGTTGAAGAGGTTTTTCAATGCGGAGTGGTCCGTTTTGTCAAACATATATTTTGTTCATGATAAGATTTGATCGAAAATCTTCTCAAAAGTTTTAAACTACTTGCTAGCATCTCTTTTTCGGTTGTTGTATAATTCGTTTCTGCTTCGGTCATCGTTTTGCTTGCGTAATGAATTGGTCTAAAATGCTTCTCAATCCTTTGCCCTAGAACTGCACCTATTGCATAATCACTTGCATCACACATGATTTCAAAAGGGTTGGTCACAATTTGAGCAATGTAGAAAATTGGAGCTTCGGGTTAACTTCTTTTTCAATGTTGAAAGGCTAGAATGCAATCTTCCTGAGAGTAATAAGGACGTGTTTTTCTCTATGATATGGGTCATGGGTCGTGAGATCTTTGAAAGTCTTTGATATATCTTCGGTTAAAACCTAGCATGCCTGTGAAACTTTCGATATTCCCTTTAACGGTGGTTGGGTGAGGTGGCTTAGAAATCACATCGATCTTAGCTTTGTCGACTTCAATTCCTTTCTTCGAGATCTTATGTCCTAGTATGATACCTTCTTTCACCATGAAATGGCTTTTTTTCTAATTTAGAGCTAAGTTAGGTTGTCTTCACACCGTGTTTAAGAAATTTTTTTTTTCTTAGATTGGTGAGGCGACGTAGAAAAGAATTTACAAAACCAAGATTCATCCATGAAGACTTCCATTGTCTTTTCAATCATGTCATGGAAGATTGCCATCATACACCTTTGAAATGTCGCCTAGGTGCATTGCTTAAACCAAAGGCATGTGGCGATAAGCAACGTGGTTACGTAATGGTCAGGTGAATGTGTCATTTCTTGGTCAATTTGGATCAATTTTGGAATTTGGAAATAACCCAGAGAAACCGTTGAGGGAAACAATAGTTCTTCATTGCCTGCGAGGCTCTCAAGCTTTTTGATCCATGAACGGCAAAGGGAAATGGTCTTTTTTGTAGCTTCGTTCAAATTTACGACAATCTATGTCATACTTTCATATTCCTTACAAGTCTTGTTGGCACTAATTAGTTTTCATCATTAGTTACTACGGTCAACCCGCTTTCTTTGGTACACTGTGTACTGGCTCAACAAAGGACTATTCAGAGGATTGGGTAGTTATATCCAGCGTCAAGAATCGTTTTTCAACCTCTTTTTTTTTTAATGATCATCATGGATCTTTGGGATTAACCATTCTCTGATGTTGGACTTGATGGTAAATTGTATCTTCCTTAGAAATTTTATGAGAACAAAATTCCGGGGTTATACCCTTAATGTCAGTGAGCTTCCAAGCAATTGCTTGCTTTCGGGATTTAAGAACCTTTATGAGAGCGGTCTTTTCATCATTACTCAAATATTTGGCAATTATGAAGGCAACTTGTTGTTATCTGCACTAAAAATACGTATTCGAGATGATGGTGTAAGTCCTTAAGTTCAACATCGGGAGGTTCATGATTGAAGATTCGGATAGATTTACAAACCTTTAGCTCTTTCTTGATTTCGGTAAGTAATTTTCCTTGATTTCGTGTGACGGTGAAGGATCACTATTGAGAAGGATTCTGAGAAGGAGAATGTCCCCCTCTGAGTCATATAAGCTTCATCAACTTCCCGGTGAAGTTGGATCATCGGACATTTTATAGCAGAAAAGTATCAGCTTATTCCAAAAGTATAAAATCACTATCCAGAATAGGAGAAGAGTCGGAGAAAAATTTGAAACATGGATCGTATACGGGGAGGAAGGTTTGCCATACGCAAACTGAGTAGGAAAAATTCTAAGACTTCTTTTGTGAGTATTCATCACACGTACATCAATAAGATCAACTTTCTCAATGATTCGAGATTGTTGTATGAAATAGAAGGGGCGTTATACGCATTAAGGGTTAATATTGTATCATCATTTCTAAGCGTAATCTCTCCTTCATACACATCAATTAAAGCATGAGCTATCCTAAGAATAATGGTTTCTTCCGAAAGTATCAACGGTACTCGAAGATCGGCTATGAAAACAAAGACAACAATTCGGCCGGAAAGTAGAATCTTTCCTACCGTTGACAAAAACATTTTCTGGCTACACCGGTTGTTTGGAATTTGTTCGGTCGGCTAATTCTAACCACCTTCTTAGTATCATTTAGGCCAGGGGAGTCCAAGCTTTTTCCAAATGGAAAGACGGCATGAGATTTATGCTAGCACTAAATCGGCTTAGGGCTAATGAAGTTTATCAAACTCCAAAAAATCACATGGAATAACGAATTCGGACCGGGTCACCTAGCTTTTCGGAAGCTTTTTGGTGACAACCCCGCCACTACAATTTTCATTCAAAGTGTCTTCGGTTACAATGATTAACTGTCTTTGTTATTAAGATCTTTTTTGAACATCGAGCAAACATTTGGCATTTGATGAGAGCTTTCGCGAAACTTAGCTCTAAAGAGAAGATTACGGAAATTTCCATAAACTGTTGAAGCTTAGGAAATCATCCTTTAACGAATCTTTCTCTTTTTTTTTTTTTGCAAGTCTTGAAAGTGTAAGGCAATTAGTCTTGGTCTTTTGAGCAAAAGAAGTCTCTTTGATTGGTTCTTTGTCTTTGTTTTAATCTTGGACCAAAGGAGGTTGGATGTCTTCGGTGCTAGGTAGCTCAGTATCCTTTGTCACCTCGGGTTTCCTTTTCCACACCGGCGGTGGAAATTGGAGTCCGTCATATGAGGCCACCGCTCTCGTGTGGTAATTGTCTTCGGCCTCGTTCCTAGGGTTTGAATGGTATTGCTTGGTAACGAACTTGAACTTGAAGCTTGGTTGGTATGATAGTTTTGCATAAAACTTAGCATCATCTTTTGAAAATCATCTTGCTTCTTTTGAGAATCATTGTAAACTCTTTTAAATTATTTTGGTCCTTGATAAATTATTCCCAACTTCATGTGCAAGTTTATTCATGTTCGCATCATTAGCTTTAGCATACTTTCAAATTTGTTTAGAAACACCTTGATGGTGAACGGGTGGTTAAAGCTTGATTAACCAAAGGTTGATTTGTTGGTGGTTGGTATGGTGGGGCTTGATAAACGGCTCCTTGATTGTTTTGACGGTTTTGATTAAAATTGCCTCCACGGTTTTGATTCGAATTGAAATTGTTTCATTGATATCGATTTTGGTTTCCTTGGTTGCTTTGTAACATTTGGTTGATTAAAACCGGGTGGTCTCATTTGGTTTGCCAAATTAGGAGGATTTCTTTGAACAAAATTGCCAACGGCGGCGGTTTGTTGGAATTGATGAATGTTATCATGAAATGGGAAATTCATTCCTTGTTTAACGGACTCATTTGTTTGATTTATGGTTTTGAAACCACAATGTGACTCTAAACTTCATCGATCTGCTTTGACGGCAGGTAGGCAGGAGTGTAGCATTCTTTTCACTCTAATCGTTTCTCTAAAACGGGCATTTCGAATATTCATTTTGTCTTCAAGTAAGCGAGGCCATTTGTTGAATCTCAAACAGAATTATTGAAGGTGGAGAAAGTAGAAAGAAGGCGCTTTCGTACTGCTCTTGAATCATTTGGACGACTTCTTGATACGCACTTTGAGATTTTACTTTCGATTATGGCTAAACCTTCTCGAGTGATCTTATCTAGATAATTGCCACCCGCGCGGAATCTAAGGCATTCTTGATCATGGTGGTATTCAAGTGATTTGTTAAAAGTATAAAGTTGGTGTAATTCCGAGGAAACATGATGAGGACAGTGTCGAAGAAGTGTTTTGAACACGTTTCACATGCTTCGTTGAAGGTATCATTTGGTCCTTGGTAGAAAGTTGTGAATTTGTGCTTTCGAAAGGTAAGTTGTTTTCGCAAGGTGGGAAGAATTGATTTTATGAACATTGAAACGAAAGGTCTCACATGTGAGAATTGCTCTAGGCGGTTCCTTATCTAACCTATCTCAGTTCACCGTCTAGAGAGAAAGGAAAAAGCAAAAGCTTAATCGAAGTGTTCGGAACTTCGGGATGTCTAAACGTTGAAGTGACCTTGTTGAAAAATCGAAGGTGGTTATGAGGGTCTTGTCTACCCGTGAACTTATTACTTTGCACAAGGTTGATCAAAGGTTGTTTAAGCTCAAAATTGTTTGCATTTATCGGTGGAACAACAATTGCATCTTCGTATCCCTCGATGGGAGCTTGTAACATCTGAGCCATGGTACGATTGTCGGCCATTGGAATCTCGGGTTCCTCAACAATAACCGTTGTTAATTGTTGTTGTCGACGATTTCGATTACGAGCTTGAGATCGAGTGCGCATGCACTAAAAATAAAGAAATTAAAAAGTAAACAAAAATTACACTAATTTTTTTTTTATTTTTTTTTTAGACATCTATTATAACACGGATAACGGAAGAAAACTTAAAAACCAAATAATCAACTTACTTCATCGGTAAAACTCACAAAATTGCTTTTCAAGGTGAGACGTACTTCGTAAGAGACACAAATGGCAAGTATTAAATCTTTGGTCTCGATTTGGGAACTATATTCCAAGTTCACCGATTGAAATGATAATACCTCAGTTGAGAATATTATATGTTGGTGTTCTTTTACACTTTGTTTATTTTATTTCTTTTTTAAGGACATTTTTTATATTTTTTGATTTTTTTTTTTGTTGTATTTTTTATATGATAGTTTATACTAAATAAGAAAAAAAATATTTTTTACTTTGATATTTTTTTATTTTTTTTTTGGATTTTTAGAATTATAACTAGATATTTGAACTTTCGAGACGAAAGATCTTCATACCCAAATCATCAAAACGTTAATACGAAAGGAATCTTACAAACAAGTCCACCGGCAGCGGCGCAAAAAACTGATGTAGAATTGTATACACTATAGTATATAGATATATTACACAAGAGCAATTAAGAAAAAATCCATAAGGAAATTCACTCTTAAAAGATTATATAATATTTATTACGTATATTAATCGGGAAGTATGATCACCCGGGTCGTTTTCCCAACGACTTGTGTAATTGAAACCACATTTTAGCTCGGATTATGATTTGAATGGGGAACAAAGTTTGATTTGTTTAACTACTAAAAAGATTAAAATAAACAAGTTCTAACAATGAAGCCATAAAGATATTAATGGAAACTCAAAAATTTAACTAAAAACGCGAAACGGGACACTAAAACTAAGGCCAAAAACCTAAATTCTACAAAATCAAAACTAATTTAAATTTTTCTTTTTAAATGTATTTTAATTGACCAAAAACAAAGTTAAAAAAAACATAGAACGAAAACGGAGTTAAGAGAGATAAAAATTGAAACGAGAACGGGAACCAAAAACCCGTTCTTTAAAAAAAGGTGATGAATTTTTAAATAGAACCTACGAAAGTGAAATTAATTTTCCTACAAACTTTATAATAAAAGAAAATTTTATAAAAAAAAATTTATTTTTCGGATTATTTTTCTATTTTTTATGACTTTTTAAAGTTATAAACTAAAATATTCAACTAAAATTTACTAAAATACGAAAATATAACCTTGAATTACTAAAAAATAGCTAGGGATATGAAGATTGTCGAGAAAAAATATAAGCTTGATGATAGCGTTAAATGAATAAGCCGGGGAAAAGCAATTAAGCACTCGAATTGCTTAATATTAAGGAAGGGAAAGAAGGGTTCAGTAGTAGATTTTGCAAGTATAATCGGAACAAGTCCCAGGGGCAGGCGGTAGGTGTGTGTTTATAAAAAGGGTTGTGCAAGAGAGGTCAGGAGTTCGAGCCCAGGCTCACACCCGACTTCCCTTGTTCCCCTTTTTCATATTTTTTGAAAAACTTATAAAAGCAAAATTTTAGATAAGCTATAAATAAGCACTTTTAATAAAGGCAACTATTTTTGAAAAACACTCATAGCCGAAAATAAGCTTAAGTGACAAAACAATTAAAAGGATTATTTTTGAACTTTTTCTTTAAACTTAATAAGCTATAAGCCTACCCTAAGACTAAATAAGCTATGACTAAGCTAAACCTACCCTGATAAGCTAAGTAGAACAAGAATTAAGCACTACTAATAAGCCATAAGCTAAAATAGCAAACAAGCACTTAAGCTAAATCTGAGAACCAAACAGACCCTGAGAACACCTTTGAGCTTATTTCTCAATAAGCAAATCGAACCCTATGAAATTCTAACTTATACTATCTTAAAGTGTGACTAAAAAGCTACTTAAAACTACTTTTAAAAACCATTTTGAAAATCAATTGATCAATGAAAAAGCTAAATAAAAAAGGTTGTCTAAAATATTTTTGGTTTTTTAAGATTTAATGAAAAGACAAATAGCTAATTGCA
This sequence comes from Tanacetum coccineum, assembly GCA_026074375.1. Classification (NCBI taxonomy): domain Eukaryota; kingdom Viridiplantae; phylum Streptophyta; class Magnoliopsida; order Asterales; family Asteraceae; genus Tanacetum; species Tanacetum coccineum. The sequence continues at coordinate 33,679 of BQNB010010295.1, forward strand.
ACCCTAGATTAAGCTATCTAAATAAGCTGATTTTTACCTAAAAAGCTAAAACAGATTGAGTATTACCTACAAACTACTTATTCTATGAATTTTAAAAGCTAAAAACTACCTAAGCTAGCTTAATTTTTAAGAATAAAAAGGCTTTTAGCTATTCAATTGCTGATGCAATTGACAGCTGGTAGCTAAATCTCAAATCCAAAGGAAGCAAGCCTAAGACTCTAAACTATCATAATTTAAATATCAAACTAAGAACAAAATGGTGCAATAAAACAACTAAAAAGGAAATAAGCACAAAGAGCTTATGAATTTGAGCTTATGAGCTCAGATTCATAAGTTTTACACAAAAAAGCTTATGAAAACTTGGTTCAAACTACTAAAACTTGCAAATCCAACTTTTATAAGCTTAAATATAGAATTAAAAGTAAGCTTAAAGGTTTAAATGGTTATGACACCACTAACTTGAGTTAGTGCCGTCTTGTGCCAAACACCCCTTTAAGATTCCTAAAACCATTTTAAACTTATAATTTTAGGATTTAAAGAACAAATTTCAAATTCCAGATAATAACTAGCTTATAACACTCCTAATAAGCAATTATCAATTAGTAAATAAGCTAGAAACAATAAGCTAATAACTATGCTACTTATTTTTTTGGCTTTTTATAGATTTTTAAGACAGATTATTAAAAGGTTTTAAATCTAAATACACTAAGCTAAAATAAGACATCTAACATGATTAATAAGCTAGTAGAAAAACAGATAAACACAAATAAGCTAGAAAATAAACAAATTAAGCAATTATAAAACTAGAAAGTAAAGACAGAAATGTAAAGAGAAACTTACAGTTATCCTTAGCTTAAACAAAGGATCAAAGGCTCAAAGAGCTTAATCAACAGCTTTGGCTTATTTAAAATAAGCCAGTATTAGTCAATGGGATCCCTTCCATTATTGGATCCCCTTCCATAGCTTATTTGTCCAAATAGTAAGGTATTAGCTGATTTTATGTTGTAAGTATATTAATTATACTAATTTGCTCCATCACTAGCTTAGAGACTAGTGAGAGCTTATTCAGAGCTTAATAGTAACAGTAGCATGAGTAAAGAGCTTATGAGAGCTTATTTCTTAAAACAGCTTATCAAAACTAGAAACAAAGATTTTATTAAACTTAAAGGGAGATTACAATACTTTTTAACTGGAATTACAATTTCCTAAGAGGAAATTACATTTGGAAGGAAATTCTTTTAAGCTAAGAGAACTAAGCTAAAAACTAGACTAGGTAAAAAAAACTAGAAAAAAAAGATAAGTGTATGTGAGAGGTAAAGGCTTTTTATAGCCTGCCATAGAAGGTTCTAGCTCTAAAATCAGTTAGACATTCCTTTGCAATCCATCCGTTCGTTCCTTCAATCATTAGGTCTTCATTGTGGTTCGTTGGATCAAGCTTGTGCACACACGGATTGCCAGCTTGGCAATCCGTGATGTAACACTTGTGTGCTTCTTCTCAGTGTAGATATAGTGTAAAAAATTAGCTCCTTGTGTGTTTCTTTACATTGACGTGGCATTCCCCTTGTGGGTTTCCACCAGTAAGGGTGATTGATGATGTATTACCCTGCCAACTCATTCTTCTACACTTGAATTACCTTTCATGACCCTCAATTTCGAGAAGCCCTTTGATTTTGACTGAGGGGTGATTTGGGGACGATGGATGAATAGTAACACGATTTTGGCGCCATCTTTTTATAACTGAAAGGGGTAAAAACGGGTGTAAGTTTAGGGAATTGCAAGACTAGTCCTTGTCTTTGGAATATGAACGTTTAAGTATAAAATGACTTCCTTTTTGGCAGGAATGGCCCCTGTGGTTTAATAAAAGGGTTTATGGGCTTAGGAATTGGGCTTTTGGATCCGGGTATGGCCCATTTAGGTTTAGGGACCATTTGTGTATTTTTGAAATTTGAGGGACTATTTGGGTAACATTTGGGATTTGTCTTTTAGTGCTTTGACTAAGGTTGACCAAGTGTTGACTGAAGGTAGACCTTTCCTGGCTTTGGCTTTGCATCTTTGGCTTCTTTTGTACTCTTTCGTTTCTCGTGTCCCTGTTTGCCCATTTTTTACGGTTTTCTTGTGATTTTTGATATATCCGTACCTGCACACACAAAACACAAAAACAAGCATATTTTTGCCATTTTTAGTTTGTTTTGGGTTTAATTGGGCTATTTTAAGTACAAACTGATATGTGTATTTTACACTTATCAAAATTCCCCAAACTAAACGATTGTGTGTCCTTACGCAATATCACATGCCTTATAACCAAATACCTCGAAACTTCCCCAAACTAAACCTTTGAAAAGTAGCAAAGATTTTTGTTGAGAGAGCTAAGAGATCACAAGTTATAAAACACCCGAATTCCTATTTTTCAAAAACTTTTCTTTCCTCCTTTTTACTGATTTTTTTCTTGATAATTTTAACTATCTGACTACACTTATTTGTGCTGTGCCGAAGATAATGCTCTAAGTTATACCGACCAGATATTACGATACTCATTGTAACTTTAAAGATCATAAGAACAAAAAGCACAATTAGGTGTCTAAAAGATAAAACTTTATCATTCCCGATTTTTTCACCTTTTCCTCATGCCTAAGCTTAAAATAAGACTCACCGTACAGTACGACTAAGATGCGAGACTACTTAAATTACAACTCATCGAAATTTCGCTTCCCGACCGATAATACAATATACTTAAAGTGTGTGTAGCTCAAATATTAAAACCATTAAATCCACATACAGTAGATTGTGAAATTCGACCCAAGCTTTACACAGGGCTTTTTGGGCTTAATATGTCTAACATCACGTAGTAAGATCACGAACTCAAGCAACACAGAAAACCTCCTAGCTAAATATCGTTGTTCTCTACACTTGCCCCATAAATGACTTTTCTTCTCTAGCATTCCCACCGTCATCGGTAAGTGCTAAGGCTTTTGACATTCCCTACTCCCGAAGAATACTAATCGAGACGCATGACAACTTCCGATGAAAAAGCCTTGTAAGACTTTTCGTCAAACACCTTAAGTTCAAAAGAATACCTTGGTTTTTATGAAAATGAAAATTTTTACGCATTTATTTTCTAACTCGCAACATTATTATTACTAGTTCATACATGATAGGCTAGGAACTTGGTATCACTTTTCAGTATCGACGACACATCGTTACTCACGTGCCGTCGAACAAAAGCTCGTGTACTTATTATGAGAACCATCCCCAAATACATACATCCTCCTCCTTTCTCTCAGATGTCACACTCGGGAGCGAAACGAAAATCGCCCAGTATACGTCATAGCGTGTCACATGAGAGTAGATTATGTCATATCGGGTGGGCATTTAATTAAACCCATAGTCTATACAGTTGATTTTGTATCTACAAAACTTGCCCACAGACAATGGGCACTCTCAATTCTTTCTAGCTTCCTGTTTAATTATTAACACAACGATTTTATAAACTGCATCCTTTTTATTTACCAACTAATTTTTTTTTTTTTACTAATTAATTAATTAATTCACACATTAATTTTTGCAAATTAGAAAATTTTATTTTAGAAAACCACAGTAATAAACTTGAACTAAAAATTCATATTTACCAACATGTCTTCACATCGATAAAGCTTTTTCTCGAATATGTTGATAGACTTTTAGAGTAAAACTCTAATTTGGTAAAAATAAAGAAACAATACACTATAATAATCATTTAAGAACATCGGAAAGAAAAACCACATTATTCTTAGAAGACATTAAGTTTTCCTTCCAAATAAACTTTGTTTAACATCCTAATTCGTAATCACCACTATCATCTCTATTCTGTGCAATTTTAAAAATCTCAATAAAGAAATTTCCGCAAAGTACTTAAGCCTAGATAAAATCCAACATCGGCATATTTAAAATCTACTTGAAGAATTAGCACAAGTTTTCATTTACTAATGAATTCCAAGTCCTAGCATGGTTAAAATCTACATAGACTAGCACAAACTATCATCATTAATTGTTAAGGAAGAAAGCTAGAACTTTATACGTACGATCGGGTCAAAAATGACTTCTTATTCTTACCAACGGAAAACCTACATTCGTGTCTTAACACTTTTATTTAATAACTACTAATATTATATATATATATATATATATATATATATATATATATATATATATTTCTCATCTTTTTTCTACAAATGAAGATTCATAAAAATTTTAAAATTTTGCTAACTTGTGGAAAATGGGTACTAGAACAAAACAATAACAGGTAACAACAAATCGATAGATTTTCCTCCCAAACTAAAAACAAACATTGTCCGCCATGTTAAAGTTCGGTCTCATACAAAAATCTAAGCCGTTTATGAATTATGCAAAGATAACGGAATCGCTAAAGATGAAAGGATATCGGATCTCCCCAAACTAATTTCAAACAAAGGATGAGAAGCTCGAGTGAAACGGGATACAACACCGGACACGAGAGTCTTCAGAAATTGTTGGGTCAATCCTGCAAAAATGCACAAGAACAAACAACAAACAACGAAAAACTGGAAGAGGATAGCCACAACACATCACAACACATTATTTAAGAAAATAGAAAGAAAATGGATAAGCATGGGGTGAACTCCCACGAAGCGGCTTGTTTTTGGTCACCGAGTCACAAGCTCGACTCGATCCCTGAATTTAGTTGTCCTTAGGGAGAGTGAAAATGGAAGAGAAAATCTCAATCGGGCTTTCATTAATGTTTGGACAAACATTAAAGCACATGAAAGTTCCATCCCGATGAGAGGCCACCGGCTCTAAGTGGAGATGCCGGGGTCAAAAATGGTATCCTCATTTTTGGTGGAGGAAAGTAAAGGAGAAACCCTCGATAGGTTTACAAATGGGAGAAACGTAAACGATGGTAAATTGAAGGAATCCGTCCTCTCAACATTTAGAAAAAACAAGTTGGGGGGGGGAAACCACTATATACCCACCCCAGCCAAAAACAAACTCCCTCAAGAGAATAGCCACAATGGGCTGCGGTGTGCATGCCATTATTATGGTCGCCTCCGGCCAAAAAGTTGGACATCCGCCTGGGTGGAGTTCGGTCAAGAATTTGCCCTCTACATAGTCACGACTGAGTAGGCTTCTTCCAGTCATACCCAGTTTGGGTTTGCCCTTTAGATACCTAAAAATTCTCTTGACAGCACTTAGATGGGAGGTCTTTGGAGTGACCTGAAACCTAGAACAAGCACAGACTGCAAACATAATATCAGGCCTAGAAGCAGTCAAGTACATTAAGGAACCAATCATGGATCTATAAAGATGGACATCCACATCACTGGCTTCCTCATCCTTGACTAAAGGCTTCTGGGTCTCAATTGGTGTACTAGCAGTCTTAACATTGACAAAGTCAAACTTCTTCAGGATTTCTGCAACATATTTATCCTGACTTATAAAGATACCATCTGCTTTCTGTTTGACTTGTAATCCAAGAAAGAAAGTAAGCTCTCCCATAGAACTCATCTGAAATCTACTCTTCATTAATGCCTCAAATTCATCACACCAAGATTTCTTTGTAGAACCAAAGATGATATCATCCACATAAACTTGTACTAAGATGATGTCATGTTTGTCCTTCTTAATGAAAAGAGTCTTGTCAATTGTTCCTCTTCTGTATCCATGCTGCAACAAGAAAGTAGATAAAGTAGCATACCAGGCTCTAGGAGCTTGGTGTAAGCCATAGAGTGCTTTCACTACCTTGTAGACTTTCTGAGGATACTTAGGATCTATAAAACCTGGTGGTTGAGACACATAGACCTCTTCATCAATTTTTCCATAAAGGAAGGCACTTTTCACATCCATTTGATAGACTATAAAGCCCATGTAAGAGGCAAAGGCTAAAAAGATCCTAATGGCTTCAATCCTTGCCACAGGAGCAAAAACCTCATCATAATCTATCCCTTCCTCTTGCCTATGTCCCTGAGCAACTAACCTTGCTTTATTTCTGACAACAACTCCTCTCTCATCCTTCTTATTTCTATAAACCCATTTTGTTCCAATAGCCTTCTTCCCATAAGGCAAATCTACAAGAATCCAAACTTTCTGAATCTTGAACTGCAGCAATTCTTCTTGCATAGCATCAACCCAACTTTCATCTTCAAGTGCTTCTGAAATCTTCTTGGGTTCATTTTGAGACAAGAAACAAGCAAATAAACAATGCTGGAAGTCCTTATGATTATTTCTCCTTTGCTTTTGAACATAACTTACAAAAGCATGGGCTCCAGAACTTTTAGTCACTTTACTTCTTGTTTGAACTGCTGATTTTGGATCTCCAAGAATTAAAGTTGAAGGATGAATAGAGTTCATCCTTGATGTGGGAATAGGACTAACATTCACAACAGTTTCTAAATTTGTGAAATCAGCCACTGCACCCTCATCATCATAAGATGAATTTGTAAAAATACCATCAGTAGGATTTTGATAAATTTATGATTGTTGTAAATTTCCTCAAGAGTAAGGGGTATTTCTGAATCATCATGGTCATTATGAGGGTAGATCGGTGACGGAAAGTCCACCATAAGGACTGGCAGTACTAACTGGTGTGCTAGCAGTATTAACTATGTAGTACAGCTAGCTTTAGCGAGCTCCTGCATTGAAAAGCAAACCTCAGTTTCTTGGCAAACTCATCCTAAGTAGCATCAACTGCATCATTAGCAACATGTTCTTGCCTTTTTAAGTCTTTCAGCTCAACCAAAAAACTTGTCCTCCTTATCTACTTGCTTGAAGTCCAGATGCTTGGTAGGAAAATTCTTCACCTGCTTTTGAGCACTTGACTGTTGGAAAGTATAAGAAGACATAGATTGGCAGTACAAAGAAGTCCTGAGCAATCATCTTCTATTGAGAATCACCATGCTTCAATAATTTCTTCTGTATCCTGCAAATTTTTTGATTACTTCTTTGTTACCTTCAATGTTTTGTTAGTCTTGATTTCTCTGATCTCACAAGTTGATAATTCATTGAATCGTTAAATAATCAAGATCAAACAGCCAAGTTGGTCCTTTTCCTGCAACATTTGGTTTATTCTCATAAAAGTGGTTATGTGCAGTTTCTTCACTACTCTTGGTTTCTAAACTTGTATACCCTAAAAGCCTTGCTTTGATAGATAAATACCCAACTAAAAACTCTTCATATCTGATTTCCATCAAACTTGCCCAGGTGGTTAAATGGTGTTCAAGAAGGTCACATGGCCACCCAAAAGGTCTTATGTAGCTTATGATTGGTATTTTACCAGTTATAAGTTCATAAGGTGTCTTATTTTGAGGCTTGGTCACTAATACCCTATTAAGAACATAACAAGCAGTACTAACTGCTTCAGCACAAAAAGTGTTAGGTAAAAATGAATCTGCTAGCATAGTCCTAGCAGCCTCAATAAGGGTCATGTTACATTCCTTTCCAGCAACTCTATTTTGTTGGCGGATTAGTCTGGCATTACTGTATACCCTCTTGATCCCATTTGACCACAAAATTCAATAAAATAAAAATCCCTGTTCTTAAAATCTGTACCATTATCACATCTAATAGATTTAAACTTTTTGATTTAATTGGTTTTCTCAATTTGTCTTATAAAGTCCTTAGGATTCCCACTAGCTTCATCTAAGTTTCTTAAAGAAGAACACCCCAACTAAAACCTTCTAAAAACATCCAGTGATAACCAGGCAATAAGTCTTATGGTTTAAGCTCCTTACAGATGTAGTCCAAAAAAATCCCGAATATTAAAAGCTGTAAGGGCTGACTAAATAGAGCACAACAGAATTGGCCTTACAGGAGGCCTTATTTTTGCTTTTCTTTTCTGGACAAGCAACACAAGTTGGTCATTTTGAAAATCTTTGAGTAAACCACTTTACAAGGTTTCCAATCACAATTTTGTTTAAGTATTTCCAAGTTAAAACATGACCCAACCTCTATGCCATTTGTTAGATTCAACAATTGTGGCCAGTGCAATTAAACAGACACAGGCTAAACCACTATGAAGGTAAAAATGTTCACCTAAATTAAAACTGTACATATTGTTTTGTTTGGGGATTCTAAGTAGACTTGATTTGCATCAGGTAACTTAAATTTAGGAGACAAAACAAGACATTCAGAGTCAGTGAAAAGAACTTTGTTCTTCTTGTCACAGATTTGTGACACATAAAAGAGATTAAAATGTTGTAGTTCTTTCATAAAGCACACATCCTCGAAATCTAACTTTCCTGTTTAATATTTTTATTTTAACCTAACCAGTATATGTAACCGTTTACTACCCTCCAAAATCAACAGGGCCACCAATAAATTCTTGATATTCAGCAATGTAGGCCTTGTTTCCAGTCATGTGCCTGGAACATCCACTATCAATAATTCCTTTGTTCTGTAAAGCTCTATGTGGATAATCATGCACATTGATTATAAGAGAATATAGATCTCTTAGGGACCACCAGCCTTTTTGGACTTGGTCTGCCTAGTGGACTCTTTTAAAGTAGCACAATTTCCGAGTACTTGATCCACCAATGTATTTGGTAGACATTGTGCCAGCAATGTCTTTTTTGGTCTCCATTACAATCTGCTAGGGAGGGCTTAATAGCAGTTTCTCTTTTCCCCCACAACACTAACTGCATTTACTTCAACAGAATTGAACCTTTTGTTTTGAAAAATTTGTTATCTAAGTTCTGTTGTGGTTATGACAAGGCCTTCTAAATGGGTAAATGAGTTTTATTGAAAACATTTTTTTGTCTAAACTCAATTTCCACAAAAGGTTAATCATTACTTGAGTTTTTCCCTGGGCCAACATTAGTTGTTACTGCCTGACAGTTAAAATAAATTATGTCTAGCAGTACAACTTTGTTAGTACCCGCTAGGCTCTATCATATTAACGGAATTTTTGCCAGTTTTCTTGTTAGTACTGCTGTAGGAACAAATTGGTTTTGATGATTCACTCTTTGCACATTATCTAAATTGGCCTAATTTCCCTTTGACTAGACTTCTTCCTTTCTCATCCTAATGATTACTCAGCATGTTTAAGCCATCCTCTTTCCAAGGTATCACAATCTCTAATAAGATGACAAGACTTCCACAAACAAAACATGTCATTTGTAACAAACCCAATCCAAACCCTAGCTTGTTCAAAATTAGGATTTTTACTATATGTGAATTGATTCTTAAAACATTTTCCTAGGAGTTTTTTACTTGTCTTTGATTAGGGCAAAACAAGGTGTTCCCGTTCATCTGTTGGTAGAGACACATTCACATCTTCACTAGTACCTATTTCATACTCCGTCAATGATAGGAGCAACAGACCAAAACCATAGGTGACTTAGCTACTTTAGTGTTTCATTTGACAGTTGGTTCAGCAAAGATACAGGTTTACAACCTACATCTGATTCACATGGTATCAAAAGTCACTAGTTTGGGTTTCAGATTCACTAGTTTGAGATTGGTTTTTTGGATCCATATGAAAATTGTTGAGCAATCTATTGTCAAAATCAGTCCAGATGGCAATAATTCCCTGTCATGGTGGGGGTACACATGCATTCCTTCTTGCTGTAACAGAACCTAACATACAAAGGCTGATTTTTCTAAATCACCTTCCTATCATAAATACACTTTGTAAAACTTTCATTTTCATAACTCAAGAAGCCATCATATCAGTAAATCCCCATAACCACTGCCAAATTTATCATTAGCACTCATCTGTGTATTTAGTAGTTTACCAAGATTTTTAGAAGAGTTATGCCATTTTTCTACTCTAGCTTTTAAATCTTCTTTTTCTTTCTCAGCTTCTGCCAATAGTTTCTTATGGTATGTAAGAACATTAGTTTTATCATCTAAGTCTATTTTCATAAACCTTATCTTTTCCTCATACCAAAGTTGACCTTGTTGATGAGCAACTAATTGTGCTTCAACTTTCTTTAAAGCTTGAGTATATGCCTTTATTTCTATGCTTGCATCACTAAGTTGTGCTCTTTGTTCATCATACCATTTTTTAAGTTTAACATAAGACTCTTTACATTCTTTTGAACAAGAAATTACCCCTGTGTTTGAGCCTGAACTGTTGCAAGCCATCACATCATAATCTTCTTCTTCTTCTGAGTGACTGGTCCAATCAACACCTTCTCCATCAATAGTCACCAAAGCTTTAGAGTCCTCCTGCTTACCAGATTTTTTCCCATCCTTATTTCTAGAGTTCCAAGCATCTCTCCTCCTCCCATCTTGATTCCCCTTGGTTCTGCATTCTCTAGCAAAATGCCCTGTCTTGTGAAAACTATAGCACTCGACTTTTGTTTTGTCAAACCCAACTGGTTCCTTGGCATCAAATTGTAGCTTTCTACCTGTCTTTTTGTAGAACTTTTTCATTCTCATGGAAATCATAGCTACCTGTCATTTCAGGTCCATTTCTTCTAAATTAAATTCATCAAGCTGTTCCAAATCTTCATGATCCAATTGAGGGCAACTGGATTGATTTGCAAGTAAGGAGTATGATGAAGTTTGTTCATATTGTGTGTTTTATTTGACCAAAGAATTGAAAACAACACCATAAGTGGTACTAACATATTAGTACCTTCTAGTTGTTCTCAGAAACAAATTCCACTTTCCCTGGAGCTAGAGTGATGATGCAGTAGAGCCCTTTAACATCATTCCCAAAGACTCTTAGATTATTAATACAGATCATCAATGCTGATACTTGTTCCATTCTGTGCTTGGTCTTCTTGAATAAGAAACTTTGAGACCAGGCAGAAGGTAGAGACCTAAGGAATTTCTGATTTGCATCCTCAAAGGAGACGCCTGCACCATGAATCTCTAATTGACTCAGAAGACTTTAAAACCTGTCATAGGCCTATAGTAGTCCTTCTGAGTTTGATACAGAGAAACCTTCAAACGTTGCTTTAGAATATACTTCTGGGTGGCATCTTCTTTGATTCATCATTTCCCCCAAATCTAGATCTATGCTTTCCACATCACTTTAGCATCAGTTCATTTATGAATTATAGCAGATTATCTTCTGGTAAAGCCATAAGCAAAGAGTCCTTGCCTTTCCTTATCCTCTTACTCTGGCATAAGATCTCTTCTGCATCCTTTAGAGGCAAACTTGATTTGACCATAGCTATCTGTGGTGATTATATACAGGTCCAATTCCAATTTGTAATAACTACCCAATAGGATAGTCTGTATTGGCTAAATATGTCCATATTTCATAGCCCATATATCATATTCTCCCTTATTGAGAATAGGAAGTTTGATGGTTGAAACAGTATGAGGAGTTTGTTATGTTGGTGTTTGTGATGGTGATGGTGGTGGTGGTGGAATATCATCTTGTGATCCAGCCATTAAATTGCTTTGTAAGATAGGGGTTTATAACTGGTTTTTGTTCTTCTTACTCAGAGTTTCTTACAGGCTCTGATACCACTTGTGAGTCCAAAACTGAACAGATCTTTGCAGCCTGCTAAGGGTGATAGCCAACTTGTATAAATACAGATTGACTATAGAGAAACACTGACTATGAATACTTATTGTATATGCGGAATCTACACAATAGTATTAAGAAGAATAATGAATACTAAACTTTGATTTCTATTAATATGCTAATATGATTACAGATTACTAACTATGAGATATGATTGTATGAGATGAGATCTGTGTGTTTTCTCTGTGTATGATCTCTCTAATGCCGTAGGGTTCCTTTTATAAACCAAGGATAAACCCTAACAGGCTTACAAAACGCGTAAAAGATAATACATATCTTTTCCTACAATATCTCATACATATCTCTTAAACGGTACTAACTATTTTTGTACTAACTGTACTAACTATCTGAGCAGTACTTAACACTTTGTACTGTCAGTACTAACTATAACTAGCGGTACTAAGTATATCACTAACGGTACTAAGTTAGGAATACACAATTCCCAACACTTGCTCTTTTCCTTCTAAGCATCTTCTTTCTGCTGCCTTTAGTTTTCTCCTCACTACCTTCTGCTTTCTTTAACTTGTCAAATTCTAGTTCATCCTCTGTTCCTTTGGAACTTTCTCTATTTTCTTTCAATACTTTTAACTAAACCATCAGAAATCCATAGGTATAAAAGTATTCACTCTCCTCATCTCATTAGCAAACATCTTCTAAATTTCTTCATAGCTCTTGTTCTTTAACTGATTATGCTTGTATCCACCCATGTTTTTAAGATAGGTAGACATTTGATTCCTCTTTTGTGCTTTAGTTGGTGGCTTTCTTTTCTTCTCCTCAGCTCTAAGCATTGCAAAGTGTTTCTTTCTTTGTTTCATAAGTTTTCTACAAACAAGTCTTAATCTTCTTAATAGTTATTTCTTTCTCTCGTTCTCTGTTTTGTAGTCTCTGAGCCAACTCAAAATCTGCCTCCATCATAGCTTGTGTATTATCCCATGACTCAATCAAAGCTATATTGGCTTCTTCTTCTTGTTTCCTTGCAAGCTTTTCTTCTTCTATAATTTCAGCCTCCAACTGAGCTTGAACATCTCTTGCCATTTGCTCATTAAGAGCAACTTGATCTTTTCTGTTTTAAATACGTCAGGGCTCAATCATGAAATACCATTTCCTTTGTCTATGACTGAGGGCTTTGTGACCAGATAACTGATGAATTTATATACAGATACCTGCTCTTCCTGATCATGGAAAACAATTCCCTTTGCCTTTGGTTTAGCTGCCTTGATTTCCATTAAAGTCTGAGCCAAAGTTTCTTCAACAGTTGTAGGAATTGTAGGAGCAACACTATCTTCAACACCAGCAGTAGTAACTGCTTCACCAGCAGTACTATCATCAAGCTTTGTACTCTGCTCATTTTTCTCATCAATTTTAGCTTCCACAGGCATCTCATCAGAATCTAAAACTCCAGTATCAAACATTAAATCCTCATCCTGCCTTTCTTGAGTTTCATCAACTAAAGTTACCTCAACATCAACATCAATATCTTCAATACTCCTACCCTATTTGGATGCATCTTCATGATCACCCAAACTCTCCTGATCTTCAGAGGACTCAACTCTTCTAGTCATACCAACTTTCTTTAGTCTTTGCAAACCTGTAGTTCTTTAAGTCTTCTTCCTTTCCAACTTCTGAACCCTCTTCTTCAAAGCAGCAATCTCCTTTGCTTGGGCATCCTTTGCTTTTTCTAAATCAAGAACCTGTGCTTGTAATTTGGTACATAAAACCATCAAATCATTTAGTTGCATGCTATCCTCACCACTAGGCTGTGGATCATTGGAAGGTGTGGATACACTTTCCTCATGCTTTGTCTCATCTTGAGGAACCTCTGCCTCCTTTCTCTGTTTTCTCTTAGACTTTTGCTTCTGCTTGTGTTGAGAATATGTAGATGGTTGATCAACAATGGGTATTTGATTGGAATCAGTTGGATGATCTGAATCCTCACCTACTTCTTCAGAAACTTAAACCATCATAGTATCAAATAAAGGTGTGATTCTCCCAGAGAAATCCTTACCACCTCTCTTCATATTAGCAAAAACTTTCTTTGTGTGAAAGGGATTAACAAAGATCTTTTTATGATGTGACATGTCTCCAAGCTGTTGATTAAGAAAGACTTGTAGAAAACGTAGATACATCAGGAATTTAACCCCTCCATCTAAGTGTTTCACCATAGCATCAAAAATGTACTTAGACAGATTAAATTTCTGATTTGTTGCCAATCATATAATCAAAGAAGCCATTGTACTACTAAACTCATTCCATGTTGTGGATTTTACACTAAAGGCATTGAGTAATAGTGTAAATGAAATACTTCCACTGTGGCGAAAAGAAAGCTTTATAAAAAGTAAGCTTTTGAGAAGGCTTTTCATACCCCATACGTGCCAGTTCTTCAAATATAGTAGCAGTTGGCAAACAATCAGTACCTTCTGCATCATCTAAGTGAAGATCACTCCTAATGCTTGACTCCGTAATGATAACCTTCTTTTTATTAACTAGGGCTTGTAACTGACGCACTTCATTAACCGTCTGTACTTTTGTAGTCGCCCAAAATTGTTCAATACAAGAAGTGTAGATGATTGGATTGACTGTTAAAGCATAATGAACAGAACTTGCTTTCAGGAAATCAATAATCTCTGCAAACCCATCACTTTCTACAGTTTTTTCCAAGAACGCGACCACGTTGTGCGTTTCAGCAAACTTAGGGCTTAACATAATGATGATGTTGATGATCAAAGATGAAAATTTAGTCAGGGTTTATGTTTAGAGAGTGTTCGAATGAATGAAATCGAATAAAGAAGTAAATGAAACCCTGAATCGAAGTATTTATAAAATCACCCTTAGCAGCAAGAACTTGAACTAGCAGCATTAACATATGCCTAACAGCATAAACTGAACCCAACATAAGCTTAGCAGCATTCAGTAGTAAGTAACCCAATAACCTAAAACTAACAGCATTAAGTTTTAAGTTACTAGCACTAACTTTAATTTCTTTCCAAAAAGGACTTCTATCATCAATTGATGCTTCTCACACGCTCTCTTTCTATTTTTATGCTCACAATATCTCTCAATTCTTTTTGCTCACATAATCACTCATTTATGTTTTTATTTACACATCTCTCTTTCTGTTTTTAAGCTCACTTAATCTCTCATTTCTTTTGGCTTACTAAATCACTCTTTTCTGTTTTTATTTGACAGTTGTGTATAAAGTTCTATCAATTCCAATAGTTTCATACTGTCATCCCCACTTCCAAGTGTGTAACCTCTTGAGAGAGGTGGATCATTGGATTGTTTAGATGTAGTCTCAAACCTAGTTTGAGCATCCACATCCCCCAGTATGGTGTCTTGGCACCTGAGACCACTACCTGAACCAATTCCCTAAGGACTTGATCCATTAAGTGTTGCCATGGATTAGGTCTCAGTTTATGTCACCACTGTCATGCTTTGCTTCTAAGCTAGAAGTAGTAGTGGCAGCCATTTCCATTCTGCCACCTAACTCCTTATGAACAGCCTCATCACCAACCTTTACAGGAAGACCACTAAACTGAGGTATCTTGGTGTCCCGACCTCTTTTTACATGCCTAGATGTTTTTGATTCTTTTGAAAACATTACTTTTGATATTACATATCCTTCCATCCATACTTTGACTGTATATTGACGAAAGTAGCCTCCATTCAAACAATGCTTCAAGGGATAAGAATTTGCTCAACAGCTGTAACTTTGGCTCTCATGTCATCCCAACAGCATTAACTTTTGCCTGGCAGTAGTAATTTTCTGCCTAGCAGTATTAATAGATGTCTAACAGTATTAACTATGTCTTCAATAATTATACAACAACATGCCTCTATTCATCACAATCATACTAGAAAAGACTAGATAGACATGTGAGAATTCATAGGGATCTATATTTATGCATAACCCATGAATAAAAGTTAAAAACTGTTATCCAAAACATTAACATTTTCTCAACTAATTCTTCAGAGGTGAAACATTCAACATCAGGTATTTAATATGCTTTACCTGCAAGTGTTAGTCCATAGCCAAAAATACACAATCCAAAGTATTTTCTTTTTGACAGTATTAAGTATGACCAACAGTTTTAACAAGCAGTCTTAAGTATAACTAGCAGTACTAATTGACAAGACTAACAGTACTAATCCTTTACAAAACTTTTACAAAGACATAAAGAGATGTAGACATTTAAGGATTAAGCATTCCAATACTTGAGACCAAGTACTGAAACCTTCCTGCATCAAAACCTTTTGTAAGAAGATCTGCAACATTATGATCAGTATGAATTTTAACCATTTGAATTAACTTTTTAGCATTGCAATCTCTTATAAAATGATGTCTAATCTCTATATGTTTTGTTTTAGAATGTTGAACAGGATTTTCAATAATGCAGATAGTACTGTTATTGTCAATATTAATGACAGTATGCATGAAATTATACCCATAATCCAGCAATTGGTTTTGAATCCAGAGTACTTGTCCACAGCAACTAGCAGCAACCACATATTCAGCTTCAGTTGTATTGTAGAGTGTTGGCAACCACAGTTTGCTTCTTACACTGCCAAGAAATCAACCTGTTTCCCAAAAACTGACAACCTTTAGTTGTTAGACTTCCTATCGATGAGTTGCACCCCATAGTGCACTATCAGTATAAGCAAACCAATTCAAATGGAGAATCCCCAAAAATACAAAGGCCTAAAGTTTGGTTTCTTTCAAAATATCTAAGAAATTTTCTCTTGATCTGCTAAGAGAGATTGTGATGTCTTTTGGAGTAACTTGAAATCCTGGCACTTGCACAGACTGCAAACAATGATAATCTGGCCTAGATGCTCTTGAGATACAACAAAGACCCAAACGATAGATCTATAGAGAAATACATCAACAGCATCAACACTCCATCTTTGACTAAGGGCTTTCCAAATCAACTAGAGTTGAAGCAGACTTCACATCAATGTATTAAATTTCTTCAAAAATCTCAGCTACATAATTTTATCCGACTGATAAATATTCTATCTTCCTACTGTTGTCACTTGTAATCCTAGAAAGAAAGTATTCTCCCATAGAACACATCTGACAACTTATCCTTTAGAGCTTCTCAAATCCATTCAAAACCTCCTTGTTTGTAGAGCCAAAGATAATGATCATCACATAACCTTTACCATGCAAAATATCTCCTTTTTGCTTATCTTGATAAATAATGTCTGGTCTAAATTCTTACCTCTTTTAAAACGCCTATGCCCAACAATAGTTAGACAAAGTTTCATACCATGCTCCTTGGTGCATGAATGACAAACAAAAAGTGGGCCTTGACCACCTGGGGTAAACTTTGTCGGATGGTCAGGATCTTAAATCCTGGTGGTTGAGTAACATAGACTCTTCTCAATAGTTTCCATATAAGAAGCACTTTGTTACATCCAATTGTATTTACCGGAGAAAAACCCATAAAAGAAGCAGTAGCAAAAAACAATCTTTTTGCCTCAATTCTTGTCACAGGTGCAAATACATCTTCATAAATCAATACCTTCTTCTTGTCTAAGACCATGTGCAACTAACCTTGTTTATTCCAAATCCAAGCCCCCTTTCATCTTTCTTTTTCTGGAGACCCAACGTTTGTTCCAATGGCCCCTCTTACCACTAGGCAAATCCACAAGTACCAACCTGTTTAAAAGTTAGAATTACAGCAGTCTTCCTACTCTGCATTGCTCCAACCCAAGATGAACCAGATAGAGTTTTAACAATGCTTGTTGGTTACAATTTGTTATAGGAAACAACATATAAACAAGTATTCAGGGTATCATGTGTTTTCTGTTCATATACATCACTGAGAAACCCTTGTTCAGAAGTAGGTTTTGTCATTCTTCTTATCTGAACAGATGACTTCACATCACCAATCACATTATCAATTGGGTGATCTCTATGAATTCTTGTATTGGGAGTGGTTGGAACTGTATAGGAATTTGTGATGTTCCCCAAATCAACTTCTGGTTCATCTTCATCACTGAAGAACTCAATATGAGTGGCTTCAAGTGTATAACTAACTTCATGGTAAACATGTCTTTAGGGCTATCTTGTTCATTTGAACTAGTAGTATTAACTGATGGACCAACAACATTAAGTTTAAGACTACTAGTATTAACATCAGGACTGGCAGTATTAACATGTTGTCTAGCAGCATTAACCTCTTTAGTACTGCTATCATCTTCAAACTTATCTTGTTCAGCATTCTCAATATTTGGATCATCTTTCTAATAATCCTGCTTTTTGAGCATTCATCAACATTTTTGATTGACCATTATCAAAAACCATGGTGAGGTTTAAATTCCAAAGTATGAAGCATCTTTCCAAATTGGCATCACAATGCAATCCTGACTGATTTCTTCTGATGTACCTGTATTAAGTTCACCTTGTGTACCTGCAGACTCATTAGAAATTGTACCTGCAGTAACTGGTACATAGTTCATAGATTGGGTTAGAGAATCAATATCAAACAGCCATTTTGGACCATTCCCTTCTATCATAGGCTTATTCTCTAAAAACCTAATATGCAAGTTTTCTTCTACCCTCTTGGTTCTAGTGTTGTATACCCTAAAAGCTTTACTACTCAAAGAATATCCAACAAAGAAACCTTCATCACTTTTGCCATCAAACTTGCCTAAACTGTCTAAAGTATTAAGAATAATAACATGACAACCAAATGATCTCATAAAACTTAGAGATGGTTTAAAACCTCTAAAAATTTCATAAGGTGTCTTGTTATGAGGCTTGACTACTAAGACCCTATTCTATACATAACAAGCAACAGAAATTGCTTTAGCCCAAAATGTGGATAGGTAACTTAAGTCAGCTAACATTGTACTATATAGCAGCCGTCATTAGTGCCTATACCTCCTCTCAGCCACCCCATTTAGCCTGAGGAGTCCTGGCTACACTATATTCTCTTTTATGCCTTTTCTCTACAAAAATCATCCATAACTTTGTTCTTAAACTCTGTTCCATTATCACTTCTGATTATTTTCACTTTCTTATCCACTAGGTTTTTGCTATTTCTATAGATAAAGGATCTAAGGATCTCACTGGTTTCAACCTTAGTTTAAAAAGAAAATCCCATGTAAACGCTACTAAACATAAGTGACAACTAAGCAATACTTCTTATGCATTAAGCTACTCACAAAGGTTGGACCAAACAAATCCATATGTAGCATAAACAAAGGCTTAGTAATTGGATTCAGAACTTTGGACTTACAAGAAGCTCTGTGAAGCTATCCCTTTTAAAGACAAGCAACACAGGTTTGGTCATTTTCAAAACGTTTTGTAGGCAATCCTCTTACAAGATTATCCTTGACAAGCTTATTTATGTTTTTAAAATTAATATGACCAAGCCTCCTATGCCAGAGCATTGATTCATCTAATTACCTTTAGCAACGAAGACAAGTATAAGCTCTTTAAGAACAATGTTCTTCATATCAAAACTGTACATATTGTCCTTTCTAGGAATTTTAAGAAGTATCTAATTTTCATCAGGCAACTTAAAATTTAGAGATAAGACAAGACATTCAGTGTCAGTAAAAAGGACATATCTCTTTTGTCACACATCTGTGAGACACTAAAAAGATTGAATTTTAACTCATTGACAAAGTATACATCTTTAAAATCAAGACTATTGGTTTTAAGTGTTCCTTTACCAGTAATTCTACCACCATATGCACCTCCTCCAAATGCAACATAACCTCCATCAAATTCCTTGAAATCTAAGAGATAAGCTATGTTCCCAGTCATGTGCCTTGAGCATCCACTGTCAACAAATTCCATTATCAACTTGGTGTGCATGCCCGCACATAAAAATAAGGAATTGTAGATTCCTTTGGACCCAAGCCATTACTGACTTGGATCCTGCTCTCTGCATCAATGTAGTGTGTCTTTAAAAGCAAGTGATGCAACCATAAGGTTTTGTAGTCTCTAAACCCAACATGCTGAGTCTTTACAAGCATTTACCCCCTTTTTTCCCCCTAACAGCATTAACTTGTCCCTATAAAAGAACCAGCATGTATTAACTGCTAAACTGCTCTAGGTCTTTTAGTATAATAGTGGTCTCTATGGCAGTAATTGTACATTATCTTCTAGTTAATGCTGTTGCTTATAAAAGGGCCACCTAGAGATTTGATTGTGCTTGTTTATGAAAAAAGTGACATTGAATTAGCACTAGGAAACTTGCTGATTAGGGAGAGCATATTAAACAGTCCTACACATGTAAAAGTACATGTGAGGCCAGTTTTCAACAAAACAGCTCTTGGAGACTTATTCCTGTGTATACTAGGGTGTGTGGTTTTGGCATCCACCCTATTGTAATTATTTCTAGATACTTTTTCTTTTCTTTGATGGTGAACATAATTAATCTGCAAATGATTAAAACTTCCACATATAAAGCAAGCTTTGTTATACATCACAAAATCTTTTCCTAGTTTGTTTGACCTTTCTGTCCATCTCCATTCCTCTGAATCCCCCTAAAAGGATTGTGATCTATACATTTTTGCATACCTAACTGACCTTTTAACAGGTTTTTCATGATTTTTAGGTTTAGCTAACTCTACCTTTTTATCAACAGGAAAAATAGTTTCTTTATCAACATTAAGTGAAAACTCAACAAAGCTGCTTGTGTCTTGTGATACTTGTGCTTCTACCAAAGACTCATTAGAATTTTCCTTAGAATCATCTGGTTTTTTATCACAAACAACATTAGACTATTGCTTCACGTGTGTACGGGTGATTCCAAGAACCATACCCTTTATGAATACAGGTTCTTTTGAATTCATCAATACCGAATAAGACCAGATTAAGAGTTTTTTTTTAGGTCAATTATAGATTAAAAAGATGAGGTGGGAGAACTGCCCTATGACCCGCTCAAACCCTTTTTACTTTTGTCAGTTATCTGACGTCCCTTTAACACCTATCTAAGTCTTATTTAAGGCCTTATCAAATTTTCTCAATTTTAAATTCAATGCCATCATTTTCTTGCATAACTTTTTTAAAACTCATTTAAGCACATTATTTCATAGTCTTTACAAGCTACTTCCCTTTTAAGAACTGCAACTTCTTTACTAAAAAGAACCTCATTCTTTCTATTGCTCACTATTCTCAAGACCATACCCTTTGAATTCAGGTTCTTTGAATTCACAAACAACATTAGACTATCTGGTTTTTTATCACAAACAACATTAGACTATTGCTCACTATTCTCAAGACCATACCCTTTGAATTCAGGTTCTTTGAATTCATCAAGACCAGAATAAGACAGATCAAGTTTTTTAGGTCTATTATAGATTAAAGGATGAGGTGGAGGAACTGCACTATACCCCAAACCCTTTTTACTTTTTTTTATTTATTTGTCAATATCTACTTCCCAAACAACTGATCTAATTCTTTTGAGGCCTTATCAAATTCTCAATTTTTAAATTCAATGCCATCTTTTTCTTGCTTAACTTTTTTTAAACTAAACTCACTATTAAGCACATTTATTTCATAGTCTTTACAAGCTACTTCTCTTTTAAGAACTGCAACTTCTTCACTAAAAAGAACCTCATTCTTTCTATATGTGATAAGTTGCTCTTCTACTGTTGCTAAACCTCTTTTATAAGTAGCTGCTGTAAATTTAGTTTGATTAAGCTTAACAATTAATCATCACATTGATTCTACGAGTATTCACATAGTTTTTCAAACAAGTTTTAGAGCAAGTTTTATCAGTGTATACCTCTGAGTCTGAAAACGCCATTAGAGCCATATTTGTCTGAACTTGTTCTTCTGCCATGTCACTCTAATCAAAACCAACACCATCTATAACCAACATTTCTTTTAAAGATGTGTCTTCATTGTTTCCTTGCTTCCTGGTGTTGTCTTGATTTCTAAACTGACCTTCCTTGCTTCTTGGTGCTCTACACTCCCTGGAAAAGTGTCCTAACTTATGACAGTTGTAACACTCCACCTTGGATTTATCATACCCAACAATATTATTAGCATTAATGAAAATCTTCTTGCCTGTCCTCTAGTAGTACCTCTTTGCCCTCATACTTAGCAGAGAGAGCTGCCACTTCAAATCCATTGCTTCCAAATCATCTTCATGAATTTGCTCTAAGTCCTGGTGTAGAAGATTAGAACCATTGGGATTTTCAACCATGAAAGCATACACAACATTATCACTGAAGCTAGTAGTACTAACTTGAGTACTAGCTGTGTTAACATTAGGGCTAGCAATACTAACTTGTGGACTAGCAGTGTTAGCATCATTAGTACTGCTAGTGCTTGGAGCAGTCATGAAGGCCAAGTTTTGAGCACCACTACTTGCACCAATAGATTTCTTTACCTTTTGTTCAACAATTTTGAAGTTGTTGTACAAATCATCTATGCTCATAGTTTCAACTTCAGGCTTATTCATCCATCCACAACAACATATGTTTCACTCAGGGGGCAAGCTGCTTAAATTTTTTGAGTTTAAGTCTTCTTGGGCAATGACTGGTATGTGCTTAAATACACATACCTTTTTCTAAATAAAATGAGCTTAAATGACCAAAAATGGACTTAAAATGCCAAATATATGCTTGTTTTTGTGTTATGTACTATGCAGGTAACAGATATTCACAAAAAGACAAAAAAAGGCAACAACCGGACAAAACTGAGCACGGGATTAAAAAGAGCGTGGAAAACCAAAGCCGAAGGCGTATGTATCTTAGTAGGCCAACTCAACCCAAGTAAATGGGCCAAGTCGGCCCATTATGCCATTCAAACAAAAGCCCATATAATAATGCTAAACCTTTTTTTCAAAAGTCCAAACCCAAATCCATAAACCCGGCCCAAACCAAATGAGCCCAACAACCTTAACAATGATCCTGTTAAAACTATTACACCACAAGTCCCTGAACTTTACACCGTTAGTCCTTAGGGACTAACACCGTCAGTCCCTACACAATTACATCGTTAGTCCTTAAATCTAACACACTAACGGCCCTTATCATCCATTAACCCCAATTTTGAAAGAAACAATTAAAATAAAGGCAAAAATGGCGGTAAGTGCCCAAAAACAAGGCAAAACCCCAGCTCCTGCAGGGCTGCGTATGCTTTCACTCATGCCCTCACCATCTTCTAATACACGCCCAGGTCCACGTGGCACAATCAAGCTCCTTCCTATTGACGAATTGAACAAAGGTATTTTTCCCCCAAAAAAAAAAAAGAGATGAGGACAAAGTTTGAAAGGCGGTTTTAAAGTGATTGGTTAAAGATGATGTTTTCCATCAGGTAAATTTGGAATGATTAGTGGATTATACCTCAAGGATAAGCACAAAGACTTCCCTTCTCACGGTTTATAAATAGAGACAAATCACACATTGAAAAATATCATAGTTTTAGGAGTATGTGTAAGCTTTATTTACCTAGCTTATTTAAAGCTAATTGTCTTTAAATAATACTGAATTTACTTTCCAAGCATTGTTACTTCCAAGCTATTCAATCAAAAGTGAGTTTCATTTTAGTTTTTAGCTTATTACTGTTTGCTTAAATTAGAGTTGCTTATTCTCTGCTTATTATTGCTAATACTGCTTATTTTGTCTTTATAAATACCTTTATGTTACTGGGTTATAGCTTATTATAAGTCTTTTGGATCTATTTTCATATAAACTGTCTTAAATTTTGCTATAAAACTGCTTTATTGTCTATTGCTTAATTCTAGTGCTTATTCATGATATGCTATAGATAACTACTTATTTTGACCTTATATGACCTTGTGTTTGAATCTATATCACCAATTAAAAAGGTTTAATAAGAACTGCTTATAGTCTAGACCTGGATTTACAAGTGTTTTTAAAGAGGTGTTTGGGTCAAGAGTCAAAATGGGTCAAATGAGGTTAAAGTTGTTTTTGGCACTCAAATCATTTTCCAAAAGCTTTAATTCAGTCAATAAGTTAATTTAATTTAGTTTTTAAAGTTCAAAAACAAAGGTTAAGGTTTAGTCTAAAAGTGGTCTGAATCTGTGGTGTTTATATCTCATAATTCAGTTTATATGCTAGGATCTTTATAGTGACATTTAGGTGTTGTTTTCATGCTCTAATTTGGTTTATAATGCAGTATATATAATGTTTTGTCAATTGTGCAATTTGGCCCTTTGTTAAATCTTAATCTGTCAAAGTTGCTAAGTCTATTCTCAAAGTTCAAAAGAAACTTTTCAATCATAATTATAGATTAGTTAGGGTTTGTTTTAGGGTTTGAAAATCATTGCACAAGTAGCTTATACATTAATCTCAATCTGTTTTCCATATTTATCTTTTGCCTTTGGCTTATTAGTTCTTTAAGTTAGCTCAAAAAGTGGCTTAAGTCCTTAAATCCTTCTTTAAGGTCTGATTTTTTTAGCTTATCTATTGCTTTCCAGCTTTCCTGTTTGCTCATTTTTAGTCTGAATTGCTTATTATGGGTAAGAGTGGATTTGTTTCAGCTTATTTGTGTTTCTAATTAGCTTTTTGAGTCACTTAAAAGCCAAACAGTCCCTATACAAGTTAGAGTTTTAATTATCAAAACTGTTAGCTTTAAGTAGCTTATTTTTGTGCTTATTAATAAGTTTCATAAAAAGTCCCTTTTCAAAAAAGTGCTTATTTTAGTGGTTAGAAGCTTATTCAAAAAGAAATTTGCAAAAATAAAAACATTGGGATTATAGGGAAGCCCAGGGTCGAACCCTAGACCTCTACCTTAACCCCTAACGTTTTAAAACACCGACCTCCCGCTACCCAACACTTGCCCTTGGGGACTTATACATACATTTTTTTGCAAATCATTATTTATAGACATATGAGAGTTTAGCTCATGTCCGAGCTTATTTGCTTATTTACTGCTTATTGCTTCAGCCATTTTTTCTGTTCTTATTTTTCTTGCATTCTCATAGCTTAAAGTATTTTCTAGTAATTTTTCAAAATTTTTAGTATTAGTTTTATATTTTTAATCATTTTTCTTAATTAAAACCGTTTTTAATTCATAATAAATAAAATAAAAGTCAAAAAATACAATTCTTTTTTTAAAATTTTCTTTTATCATTTAGGACTTTTTAAAATTAAATTTGCTTTTCTAGGGTTAAAATTCGAAGATTTAGGTTTTTTAAGTCGCGTTTTAAATTCCCGTTAACTTTTTTCGTGTTTAATTCGTTTTAGCTTTAATTGTTGCTTGTTTTTATCTGTTATTTGCTTTACATTTGTAGAAATTAGAATCAAAATCCAAAAATCTTAACCTATTCAAAATCCCGATTACAAACGTCAACACGAAGTTTAATTCACACCTCGCATGGAACAAAAACTACCCGGGAAAAGACTAGTAGAGGGGCACTTTCGAAGTCGATTTATTTACTAGTCCGAATTATATTTTATATGTGAGAATGGGTTGTCGGCTTGTTAAAAGTTGATTTGCCCCGTTCGCCTATATATTTAATATATCACTATATACTAAATAATATATATGATAAAATACACTATTGACCACGGATCAATTTTTTTTGGCGCCTTTGTCGGGAGGCTGTGTTACGAATTCCAAATTATCGTGTGTGAAGATAGTTTTCTGAAGATCCATTTTACCTCGTAGTGTTAAATCTTGTTATTGAAATATTTTCATATAAAAAAAAAAAATAGCAAAATAAATAAAGAAATCAAAAATCCAAAAAGAATTAAAAAACCGAACCAAAAGAAATCGAAGGTTGTCAATGTTAAATCGGCAACACCTTAAGGAATAACAAACTAATGGCACACCTTCGACCCGAAAGGAGAAGGTTTTTAAAACGCTTTGCGCTTACCCACTCCTCCGCTTCTTTGTGTGTTTTTCTAGAGAGCTACCATGCACCTTTGACTTCCGGTTACCAAAAATATTGTGTTTGTTTTTAATAAATAAATAAATAAAATTCTCAAAAATATTCTTCTTTATCTTGAGAATTTTATTTATTTATTTATTAAAAACAAACACAATATTTTTGGTAACCGGAAGTCAAAGGTGCACGGTAGCTCTCTAGAAAAACACACAAAGAAGCGGAGGAGTGGGTAAGCGCAAGCCGTTTAAAACCCTCTCCTTTTCGGGTCATAAAAAAAAAATAAAAAAAAAATGATAAAAAAAACAAAAATAAAGAAAAAAAGAAGGTGAGCCGATTAGTTTGTAATCCTAAAGGTGAGCCGATTTAACAATTGACAACTCGATTTCTTTTGTTGGTTTTTAATTTTTTTGGATTTTTGATTACTTTATACTATTTTTGTATTTTTTTTTATATGAAAATATTCACAAAAACAAGAATAACTTCCGAGGAAGGATCTTCAAAAAACAATCTTCAAACGATAACTTGGAATTCGTAACACAGCCTCCCCGACAACGGCGCCAAAAATTGATCGTGGTCAATAGTATATATATATATAATATAATATAATATATATATATATAATATAGGCGAACCGGCAAATCACTTTTAACAAGCGACAAACCAACTCACAAATAAAATATAATTCCGGAAGTATCGACTTCGAAAGTAGCCCCTTCTAGTCGTTTCCCGGGTCGTTTTTGTTCCTGCGAGGTGTGAATTGAACTTCGTGTTGACGTTTGTAATCGGGATTTTGAATAGGTTAAGATTTTTGGATTTTGATTCTAATTTCTACAAATGTAAAGCAAATAACAGATAAAAACAAGCAACAATTAAAGCTAAAACGAATTAAACACGAAAAACGTTAACGGGAATTTAAAACGCGACTTAAAAAACCTAAAACTTCGAATTTTAACCCTAGAAAAGCAAATTTAATTTTAAAAAGTCCTAAATGATAAAAGAAAATTAAAAAAAAAGAATTGTATTTTTTTGACTTTTATTTTATTTATTATGAATTAAAAACGGTTTTAATTAAGAAAAATGATTAAAAATATAAAACTAATACTAAAATTTTTGGAAAATTACTAGAAAATACTTTAAGCTATGAGAATGCAAGAAAAATAAGAACATAAAAAATGGATGAAGCAATAAGCAGTAAATAAGCAAATAAGCTCGGATGAGCAAAACACTCATATGTCTATTAATAATTGATTTTGCAAAACATGTATGTAAAAGTCCCAAGGGCAGTGTGGTAGCAGAGTGGGTTGAGAAAAGTTGTGTTTTTAAAACGTAGGGGTTAAGGTAAGAGGTCCTATGGGTTCGAACCACTAGGGCTTTTCCCTATAATCCAAATGTTTTTATTTTTGCAAATTTCTTTTTGAATAAGCTTCTAACCACTAAAATAAGCACTTTTTTGAAAAGGGACTTTTTATGAAACTTATTAATAAGCACAAAAATAAGCTACTTAAAGCTAACAGTTTTGATAATTAAAACTCTAACTTGTATAGGGACTGTTTGGCTTTTAAGTGACTCAAAAAGCTAATTAGAAACACAAATAAGCTGAAACAAATCCACTCTTACCCATAATAAGCAATTCAGACTAAAAATGAGCAAACAGGAAAGCTGGAAAGCAATAGATAAGCTAAAAAAATCAGACCTTAAAAGAAGGATTATAAAGGACTTTAAGCCACTATTGTGAGCATGAAACTTAATGAACAAATAAGCCAAAGACAAAAGCTAAAGATGGAAAACAGATTGAGATTAATGTATAAGCTACTTGTGCAATGATTTTCAAACCCTAAAACAAACCCTAACTAATCTATAATTGTGATTGAAAAGTTTCTTTTGAACTTTGAGAATAGACTTAGCAACTTTGACAGATTAAGATTTAAAACAAAGGGCAAATTGCACAATTGACAAAACCATTTCAACGGCATTATAAACCAAATAAGAGCATGAAAACAACAGCTTTCCTAAATGTCAGCTATAAAGATCCTATCATATAAACTGAATTATGAGGATATAAACCCCACAGATTTCAAGACCACTTTTAAACAAAACCTAACCTTTTTGTTTGAACTATAAAAACAAAAATTACATAACTTAATAGACTAATAAAGCTATTGGAAAATGAATTGAGTGCCAAAAAACAACTTTAAACCTCATTTGACCATTTTGACTCATGACCCAAACACCATCTTTAAAAACTTGAAATCCAAGTCCTAGACTATAGCAAATCTTATTAAACCTTAAAATGGTGAAACAGATCAAACACAAGGTCATATAAGGTCAAATAAGTATTAAGCATTCAAGAATAAGCACTAGAAATAGGCAATAGACAATAAGCAGTTTAAAGCACATTTAAGACAGTTTTTTATATTAATAAGATCCAAAAAGACATATATGCTATACCCAATAACAGGAAAGGTAATATAAAGACAAAATAAGCAGTATTAAGCAATAATAAGCAGAGAATAAGCAACTCTAATAAGCAAACAGTAATAAGCTAAAAACTAAAAATGAAACTCACTTTTGATTGAATAGCTTGGAAGTAACAATGCTTGGAAAGTAAATTCAGTATTTAAAAAGACAAATAGCTTTAAAATAAGCCGGTAAATAAAAGCTACACTACTCCTAAAACTAGATATCTTTCAATGTGTGATTTCGTCTCTATTTATAACCGTGAGAGGAAGTCTTGTGCTTATCCTTGAGGTAAAAACCACTAATCATTCCAAAATTACTTATGGAAAACATCAATCTTAACCAATCACTATTAAACCGCCTTTCAACTTTGTCCTCTCTCTATGACTTTGTCAATTCGACAATAGGATAGGCTTGATTGAGCACGAGGCCAGGGCGTGTATTAGAGATGGAAGGGCATTCGTTGAAAAGCAACGCAGCCATGCAGGAGTGCTAAGGAATTAATCAAGGTTTGGGATCAACAAGTGGTATTAGAGCTATTGCTTTAAGAAACTTTGAAATAGAAGACATGGAGCTTGAATCTACAAATAGTGGTCCTACTGCAAAGCTTCCCATACTCAAACTGGGTGAGTATGAGATGTGGGTTATAAGGATTAAGCAGTACTTCCAGATCCAAGACTATGCACTCTGGGAGGTCATAGAAAATGGTGATTCGTGGGTCTCAGTGCTATAAACAGTACATGAGAATGGTACTACAGTTACAAAGATGTCTATACCAGTAACTATTGAAGAAAAGACAAATAAAAAGAATGATGTCAAGGCTAGGAGCTTGCTACTCATGGCTCTTCCCAATGAACATCAACTCACATTCAGTCAGTACCCTGATGCTAAATCAATGTTTGCTGCCATTGAAATAAGATTTGGAGGTAATGCAACTACAAAGAAAACTCAAAAGACACTTTTAAAGCAACAGTATGAGAATTTCAGTGCAACAAGTGCAGAGTCTCTTAACTCTATATTCAATAGGCTTCAAAAGATAGTCAGTAGGCTTGATAATTTGGGTGTGGTCATTGCCCAAGAAAACTTAAACTCAAAAATTTTGAGTAGCTTACCCCTGAGTGGAACACTCATGTAGTTGTGTGGATGAATAAGCCTGAAGTTGAAACTATGAGCATAGATGATTTGTACAACAACTTCAAAATTGTTGAACAAAAGGTAAAGAAATCTGTTGGTGCAAGTAGTGGTGCTCAAAACTTGGCCTTCATGACTGCTCCAAGCACTAGCAGTACTAATGATGCTAACACTGCTAGTCCACAAGTTAGTACTGCTAGCCCTAATGTTAATGTTGCTAGCCCACAAGTTAGTACTGCTAGCGTCAGTGATAATACTGTGTATGCTTTCATGGTTGAAAATCCCAATGGTTCTAATGTCCTACACCAGGACTTAGAGCAAATTCATGAAGATGATTTGGAAGCAATGGATTTGAAGTGGCAGCTCTCTCTGCTAAGTGTGAGGGCAAAGAAGTACTATCAGAGGACAGGCAAGAAGATTTTCATTAATGCTAATGATATTGCTGGGTATGATAAATCTAAGGTTGAGTGTTACAACTGTCATAAGTTGGGACACTTTGCCAGAGAGTGTAGAGCACCAAGAAGCAAGGAAAGTCAGTTCAGGAATCAAGACAACACCAGGAAGCAAGGAAACAATAAAGATAAATCTTCAAAGGTAATGTCGGCTATAGATGGTGTAGGTTTTGATTGGAGTGACATGGCAGAAGAACTACTTCAGATAAACATGGCTCTAATGGCATTTTCAGACTCAGATGTATACACTAATAAAACTTGCTCTAAAACTTGTCTGAAAAACTATGAAACTCTTAAGAAACAGTGTGATGATTTGCTTGTTAAGCTTAATGAATCTGAATTTAAAGCAACTACTTATAAAAGAGGTTTAGCAACTCTAGAAGATCAAATTATCACATATAAAAAGAATGAGGTTCTTTTTAGTGAAGAAATAGGAGTTCTTAAAAGAGAAGTAGCTTGTAAAGACTATGAAATAAATATGCTTAAAAGTGAGTTTGAAAAAGTTAAGCAAGAAAAGGATGGCATTGAATTTAAAATTGAGAAATTTGATAAGGCCTCAAAAGACTTAGATCAGTTGTTAGGAAGTCAGATAACTGACAAAAGTAAAAAGGGTTTAGGGTATAGTGCAGTTCCTCCACCACATCCTTTAATCTATAATAGACCTAACAAGCTTGATCTGTCTTATTCTGGTCTTGATGAATTCAAAGAGCCTGAGTTCAAAGGTTATGGTCCTAAGGATAGTGAGCAAGAGTCTAATGTTGTTTGTGATAAAAAATCAGATAATTCTAAAGAAAATTCTGAAGAGTCTTTGGTAGAAGAACAAGTATCACAAGACACAAGTAGCTTTGTTGAGTCTTCACCTAATGTTGATAAAGAAACTGTTTTTCCTGTTAATAAAAAGGTAGAGTTTACTAAACCTAAAAATCATGAAAAACCAGTTAAAAAGTCAGTTAGGTATGCAGAAATGTATAGATCACAATCTCCTAGGGGTAATCAGAGGAATTGGAATGGACAGAAATCCAATCAACTAGGAAAAGATTTTGTGATGTATAACAAGGCTTGCTTTATATGTGGAAGTTTTAATCATTTGCAGATTAATTGTGATAACCATCAAAGAAAAGGCATAGTATCTAGAAATAATTACAGTAGGGTGGATGCCAAAACCACACACCCTAGTGTACACAGGAATATGTCTCCAAAAGCAGTTTTGTTGAAAACTAGCCTCACACCACTTAATACTGTTAGGCTCCCCCCCCCCGCCCCCCCCCCCCCCCCACCCATGTTTATAATGCTCACTTAATGCCAGCTGTTTATAGTGCTAAATCAAAGTCATATTTTCTAACAGGCACATTCTAATGCTCAAAGGCCTTTTTATAAGCAAGCAGCATTAACACTGAAGATCTGTGCATATACAAAAGACATTAATTATAATGGAAGGCCTAGGGCCGTTAATTCTACTGGTTTATTCAGGACAAGTTAATCTGTTAGAGAAAAGGGGTAAATGTGTAAAGTCTCAGCTTATTAGTTTGTGACCTACCAAAACCTAATTGTGATCACTTGGCTTTTAAAGACACAACTTCATTAATGCACGAGGCAGATCTCCATGTATATAATGTCTTTGGGTCCCCAAGGAATCTAATTTCCTTTTCTTTATGTGCAGGGCAAACACACAACATGTTGATAAAAGGATTTGTTGACGTGGTGCTCAATGCACATGACTGGGAACAGGGCTTATCTCTCTGATTTCAAGGAATTCTGATGGAGTTTTGTTGCATTTAGAGGATGAGCATATGGTGGTAGAATTACTGGTAAAGGAACACTTAAGACTGATAATCTTGATTTTGAAGATGTATACTTTGTCAATGAGTTAAAATTCAATCTTTTTAATGTCTCACAGATGTGTGACAAAAAGAACTATGTCCTTTTTACTGGACATGATAATCTTGTTCTTAGTCCTATTTTCAGTTTGCCTGATGAAAATCAGATACTTCTTAAAATTCCTAGAAAGGACAATATGTACAGTTTTGATATGAAGAACATTGTTCCTAAAGAGAGCTTGACTTGTCTCATTGCAAAGGCTACATTAGATGAATCAATGCTCTGGCATAGGAGGCTTGGTCATATTAATTTTAAAAACATAAATAAGCTTGTCAAGGATAATCTTGTAAGAGGATTGCCTACAAAACGTTTTGAAAATGACCAAACCTGTGTTGCTTGTCTTAAAGGGAAGCAACACAGAGCTTCTTGTAAGTCCAAAGTTCTGAATCCCATTACTAAGCCTTTGTTTATGCTACATATGGATTTGTTTGGTCCAACCTTTGTGAGTAGTTTAATGCATAAGAAGTATTGCTTAGTAGTCACTGATGATTATAGTAGGTTTACATGGGTTTTCTTTTTAACAACTAAGGATGAAACCAGTGAGATCCTTAAGAACTTTATCAAAGAAATAGAAAACCTAGTGGATAAGAAAGTGAAAATAATCAGAAGTGATAATGGGACAGAGTTTAAGAACAAAGTTTTGGATGATTTTTGCAGAGAAAAAGGTATTAAGAGAGAATATAGTGTAGCCAGGACTCCTCAGCAAAATGGTGTAGCTGAGAGGAGGAATAGGACACTAATTGAGGCTGCTAGAACAATGTTAGCTGACTCTAAGTTACCTACCACATTTTGGGCTGAAGCAGTTTCTACTGCTTGCTATGTACAGAATAGGGTCTTAGTAGTCAAGCCTCATAACAAGACACCTTATGAACTTTTTAGAGGTTTTAAACCAGCTCTAAGTTTTATGAGACCATTTGGTTGTCATGTTACTATTCTTAATACTTTAGACAGTTTAGGCAAGTTTGATGGCAAAAGTGATGAAGGTTTCTTTGTTGGATATTCTTTGAGTAGTAAAGCTTTTAGGGTATACAACACTAGAACCAGGAGGGTAGAAGAAAACTTGCATATTGGGTTTTTAGAGAATAAACCTATGATAGAAGGGAATGGTCCAAAATGGCTGTTTGATATTGATTCTCTAACCCAATCTATGAACTATGTACCAGTTACTGCAGGTATAATTTCTAATGACTCTGCAGGTACATCAGAAGAAATCAGTTAAGATTGTTATTGTGATACCTAATTTAGAAAGATATTATATTTTGTTTCACCATAATAGTTGTTGAAAAACGTGAACCAAAAAATGCTGTAGATGCTCAAAAACAGGTTGAAGATAGTCCAAATTATGAGATTGCTGAACAAGAATAGTTTAAGGTGATAGCAGTACTTAAGATTTAATACTGTGGACAACTTGTTTAATACTGCCGTCCTGATTTAATAACTGGTAGTCTTAAAACTTAATGTTGTTGGCCATCAGTTAATACTGGCTTACTTTTTAATGATCTTGTTTGCCCTGGAAGAATGTTTTACCATAGTGTTAGTTCTACACTTAAAGCCACTCATATTGAGTTTGTTCGTGATGAAGATGAACCAGAATCTGAATTGGGGAACATTCCAACTTCCTATGCAGTTCCAAACCATCATAATTAAGAATTATAAAGACACCCAATTGATAATTGTGATTGGTGATGGAGTCATCTGTTCAGACAAGAAAAATAACAAAACCTACTTCTGAACAAGGGTTTCTCAGTGATGTATAGGAACAAAAGATACATGATACCCTGAATACTTATTTATATGCTTGTTTCCTATCTCAGATTGAACCAACAAGCATTGCTAAAGGTCTATCTGATTCATCCTGGGTGGAAGCAATGCAAGAAGAACTTTTGCAATTCAAACTTTAACAGGTTTGGATACTTGTGGATTTGCCTAGTGGAAAGAGGGCCATTGGAACAAAATAGGTCTTCAGAAATAAGAAAGATAAAAGTGGCATTGTGATTAGGAACAAAGCAAGGTTAGTTGCACAGGGTCACAGACAAAAAGAAGGTATTGATTATGAAGAAGTATTTGCTCCTGTGGCAAGAATTAAGGCAATAAGATTGTTTCTGGCCTATGCTTCTTTTATGGGTTTTCTGGTATATCAAATGGATGTAAAGAGTGCTTTCTTATATGGAACCATTGAGGAAGAAGTCTATGTCACTCAACCACCAGAATTTAAAGATTCTGACCATCCAATCACAGTTTATAAGGTGGTCAAGGCACTTTATTGGTTTGGGCATCATAGCACCAAGAGCATGGTATGAACTTTGGCTAAATATCTGTTGAGCAATGGGTTAAAAGAGGCACAGATAGATCAGAATTATTTATCACAGAGCACAAAGGGATATTTGGCTTGTACAGGTCTGTGTAGTGATATTATCTTTGGATCTCTTTTTCTTTTTTTTTTTTTTTATACAAACAAGGAGTTATGTACTGGATTTGAGAAGTTAATGAAGGATAAGTTTCAGATGAGTTCTATAGGAGAACTTACTTTCTTTCTAGGATTACAAGTATAACAGAAGGAAGATGGAATATTTATCAGTCAGGATAAATATGTAGCTGAGATTTTGAAGAAATTCAACTACTCTGATGTGAAGTCTGCTTTAACTTCCTGTGATTTGGAAAAAACCTTATCAAAGATAGAGTTGTGATGTATGTTGATGTACATCTTTCTCTAGATCTATGATTGGGTCTTTTGATGTATCTCACTGCAACTCTAGACCAGATCATCATGTTTGCAGTATGAGCATGTGCTAGCATTTCAAAGTTACTCTAAAGACATCATATCTCTTAGCGTCAAAAGAATTTTAGTTACTTGAAAGGCAAGCCAACTTTATGCTTTGTAATCAGGGATTCTCCATTTGAACTGTTGCTTACACTGATAGGGACTATGCTAGTACAAATCATGATAGGAAGTCTACATACTAGAGGATGTCAGTTTTATGGGAATACATGTTGATATCTTGGCAGTGTAAGAAGCAAACTGTGGTTGCCACTTCTACAACTGAAGCTGAATATGTGGCTGCTGCTAGTTGCTGTGGACAAGTACTCTGGATTCAAAACCAATTGTTGGATTATGGGTACAATTTCATGAACACTGTCATTAATATTGACAATAACAGTACTATCTGCATTATTGAAAATCCTGTTCAACATTCTAAAACAAAACATATAGAGATTAGGCATCATTTTATAAGAGATTGCAATACTAAAAAGTTAATACAAATGGTTAAAATTCATACTGATTATAATGTTGCAGATCTTCTTACAAAAGGTTTTGATGCAGGAAGATTTCAGTACTTGGTCTCGGGTCCCCAAAGGAATCTAATTTCCTTATTTTTATGTACAGGGCAAGCCACAACAAGATGATAAAGGATTAATACTGTTAGTTTTCTCAATTAGTACTACTAAGTATAATTAAAACTGTTAGTTATACTTAAGACTGCTTGTTAAAACTGTTAGTCATACTTAATGCTGTCAATAAGAAAATACTTTGTATCTTATATTTTTTGTGCTATGGACTAACATCTGCAGGTAAAAGCATATTGAATATCTGATGTTGAATGCTTCACCTTTGAAGAAATGTTTGAGAGAAAGTTAATGATCTTGGATCACAGTTTTTAACTTTTATTCATGAGCTATGCATAAATATGGATCCTCATGAATTCCCACATGTCTATCTAGTATTTTCTAGTGTGCTTGTGATGAATAGAGGCATGTTGTTGTATAACTATTGAAGACAAAGTTAATAATGTTAGACAGAAAATTACTACTGCCATGCAAAAGTTACTATTGTTGGGGGCCAAAGTTACAACTGTTGAGCAAATTCTTAACCCTTGAAGCATTGTTTGAGGGGAGGCCTATTATGTCAATATGCAGTCAAGCATGCATGGAAGGATATGTTATATCAGTCAAGATTGCATTTGGTGTTTGCTCAATTTGGAAAGATACTTCATACTTTGATTCACCTACCAAGGATGTTGATAATGGTAAACCAAAAACTATTGATGATGCTCAAAAGCAGGTTGAAGATGGTCTAAATAATAAGAATGTTGAACAAGAAAGGTTTGCAGATGATAGCAGTGCTAAAGATGTTAATGCTGCTGGGCAACATGTTAATACTGCCAGTCCTGATGTTAATACTGGTAGTCTTAAACTTAATGTTGTTGGCCCATCAGTTAATACTGCTAGTTTAAATAAACATGATAGCCCTGAAGACATGTTCACCATAGGAGTTAGTTCTATACTTGAAGCCACTCATATTGAGTCCTTTAGTGATGAAGATGAACCAGAAGTTGATTTGGGGAACATCACAAATTCCTATATAGTTCCAACCACTCCCAATACAAGAATTCATAAAGATCACCCAATTGATAATGTGATTGGTGATGTGAAGTCATCTGTTCAGACAAGAAGAATGACAAAACCTACTTCTGAATAAGGGTTTCTTAGTGATGTATATGAACAAAAAACACATGATACCCTAAATACTTGTTATATGCTTGTTTCCTATCACAGCTTGAACCAACAAGCATTGCTAAAGCTTTATCTGATTCATCCTGGGTGGAAGCAATGCAGGAAGAACTTCTACAATTCAAACTTTAACAGGTTTGGATACATGTGGATTTGCCTAGTGGAGAAATGGGGGAGGGGGGGGGGGGGCCATTGGAACAAAATGGGTCTTCAGAAATAAGAAAGATGAAAGGGGCATTGTGATTAGGAATAAAGCAAGGTTAGTTGCACATGGTCATAGACAAGAAGAAGGTATTGATTATGAAGAAGTATTTGCTCCTGTGGAAATAATTAAAGCAAAAAGATTGTTTTTGGCCTATGCTTCTTTTATGGGTTTTCTGGTATATCAAATGGATGTAAAGAGTGCTTTCTTATATGGAACCATTAAGGAAGAAGTATATGTTACTCAACCACTAGGATTTAAAGATCCTGACCATCCAGATAAAGTTTACAAGGTGGTTAAGGCACTTTATGGTTTGCATCAAGCACCAAGAGCATGGTATGAAACTTTGGCTAACTATATGTTAGGCAATGGCTTTAAAAGAGGCAAGATAGATCATACATTATTTATCAAGAAGCAAAAAGGAGATATTTTGCTTGTACAGGTCTATGTAGTGGACATTATCCTTTTTTTTTTAGCTTACAAACAAAGAGAAAGGTCATGAGAGATGAGAAGTAGGTAAGATAAAAAGGTAGGTACTTTGAGTGTATAGGATAAAGGAATGAGGAAAATTTAGATGTTCCAAGTATATTGGTTAGTGGAATGAGAAGACAGTATGAGAAATAAGGTTGAGGTGGTTTTGTGTTTCTTTGATGAGGTGAAGTATTTGGAGTATAAATAAGCCCTTCATCGTATTTTACAATCCCTGGTATGTGCTTAAATACACATACTTTTTACCTAATAAAACGACCCCAAATGACCAAAAACGGACATAAATTGCCAAATATATGCTTGTTTTATGTTATTTACTGTGCAGGTATCGGATATTAACATAAGAACAAAAAATAAAACCAAAACGGACAAAACGAGCGAGGGAATGAAAAGAGCGTGAAAAGTCAAAGTCAACAAGTCAAAATCAAAGTCAAGTCAACCAGGCAAAAAGTCAAAGGCAAAAAAGTCAAAATCAAAGTCAACAAGTCAAAGACGAAGCCGAAACAAAGAAATCTTAAATGGACCAACCCGCACCCATTCAATGGGCCATGTTAGCCCATTAAGACTTTATCTTAAAAAGTCTTACAAGTTAAAAAGCCCATAGTCCAAAATCCAAGCCCTAAACCCATTCTATTATAACCGGCCTAAATTCTAAGGCCCAAAGTCCACTTAACACCCCGACCATATTATTGTTAAGTCATTGCATCTGTGGTCCTATATCCTTTGCATCGTTAGTCCTTGAGGACTAACACTGCCAGTCCTTAAGGACTAACAATGTTAGTCCTTGCAATTTACAACATTAGTCCTTACACACCCTTTTTCCCTAACCCCGTTACCCAAATTAAACTGACAGTACCATAAAACCCAATTCCCGCCAATCTCCTCCACTATTCATTATCTCTTTCAATTCAACCCTGCAACATGACAAACTAAAGTCACACCTCACTCTCCCATCAAACCCCACCCCATAACACAACAAAACCATGTTGGCAATACCCTAAATCCTCATTTGTTAATGGTAGAAGACAAGGAATCAATGGCTGTGATGCAAGATTTGGGGCCAAAGAAAATGAAGGGCTAGGATGAAGACTTTGGAA
Organism: Tanacetum coccineum; assembly: GCA_026074375.1. Lineage (NCBI taxonomy): Eukaryota > Viridiplantae > Streptophyta > Magnoliopsida > Asterales > Asteraceae > Tanacetum > Tanacetum coccineum. Next base: position 71,208 of record BQNB010010295.1, read on the forward strand.
GCTATCACACAACAAACACAAAAAGCACACCTAGAAGCTTGAATTCGGCTATTTATATGGAGCTTATTTCTTCATAAAAGATATCTAGAGTAGGTTAGATTAGGAGTAGTGTAATATTTACTTTTTAAAATGTCAATTTAAATTATGTATTTTACTTTTAAAAGCCTTGTAACCATTTTAAGTTTTTAATGAAATTTCAGTTTATAAGCTTCTTTCAATTCTGTTTTAACTTTGATGCAATTAAGCCTTAATTCTGTTTACAAGCTTTTCATAAGTTCTTACATAATATGTTTTAGTCATAAAAGTTAATGTTCATCAAACTTACACTTCAAAATACCTTTGTTTATTGGAAAGCTTCTTTTTTTGAAGATAAGCTAGCCATGGATGAGCTTATGGTGTTTTTAGATTGCTTATTTATAAGCTGGGTAGGATACTAGAGCTTATTAGGACATTAATAACTCCTGTTTTGAGCAAAGTGGTTAAGGTACACACTCCTTTTACTATTTTTTAGCTTTATTTCTTGTTTAAGCTTATCATACTTCTTAACTGCTTATTGCTTATTTTTGCTTATCATAGTGCTTATTCCTGTTTTAGATTGCTTATTATGTCTTTTTATTGTGTTTTGATCATGTTTCATGCTTAGTTGTAGCTTAAATCTTAGTTTTGTAAGTTTTAGTCAAAAATTAGTTTAAAATCCAAATTTTTTGCATAATCTGTAATCTTGTTGTTCTTGCTTATTTGAGTGTTAAAAGTTGTTCATTAGGGTTAATATTAGCTTAATATCATCTGGGCTTTCAAGGTTTAAGGATAAAATTGCATTTTACAAGTTTAAAATGAGTTTAGAAAGCTTAAAGGGGTGTTTGGATCAAACAGTTTTAACTTAGTTAAAACTGTTTTGACCAATTAGTCTTCTTTAGTAACTTTTTGATTTGATCTATAACAGACTTAGATTAAGTTTTCACAAGTTTAGATCATGTTTTTAAGATTGGTTTATCATCTTATAAGTCTGTTGTTTTCAATAAGAGTTTTAGAGTTTGATTAGTGAATTTGCTTAAGGAATGCATTAGAGGTTTAGAGTTTATGTTTGAGTTAGTGCATTAGGCTGTTATAGTTTTAGGTTTAATTCATTATAAATGTCCTCATCAAGTTTTAGCAACATCTTAGTGAAAATTGCTAGTTTACTTGAAAATGAAACCAGATTTTAGAAATCATTTTTAGGAAGGGATTCTTCATGAAATCTGTTTAGGATTAATGTTCTTAGAAGTTTGGAGGTTAGATTTTATCTGTTTTTAGGTTTGAAACACTTAGGATTAGTTTTGAGCCTTGGAATTTAGCCTTAAAACTGCATGTTTAGTCATAAAATCAAGAAACAAGCCCTTAAGGCTCTGCTATCTATTTTGCTTATTTATGTGCTTATTTCTAAGTTTCAACTTTAGTCCCTTTTATTAAAATTGCTTATTTTCATGTTATCTAGCTTTTCTAAAAGAAAAATCAAAAAATAAAATGTTTCACCAAAAAGGAAGGCCACAGGTTTCGAACCTGTGACCTCTCCCTTAGCACACACAAGCCTTAACACACCACACACTCACCAACTGCCCTGGGGTCTTTTTCATTTAACTTTTGCATTATTTAATACTTAACCTATATTTCCAATTTTAGCCAATTAAGCTTAATAGCTTTTTAACAGCTTATCTGTTAATCAATCTTTCTAGCTCTTATTTTTTATAGATTCTTCATAAGTTAAAGTATTTATCTGAATTTTTCTAGATTTTTCTAAATAAGTTTACTATTTTTAATCTTTTAATTAGAGTAAAACTGTTTTTAGATCATAATAAAATTATTTAAAAATCAAAAAAATATAATTCTTTTTTTTTAAATTTTCTTTTATCATTTAGGATTTATAAAAATTAAAATTTCATTTGTAGGGTTAAAATTTTAGAATTTGGGTTTTTAAGTCGCGTTTTTACATTCCCGTTATCATTTTTTAATTCGTAGTTGCTTTCGTTTTTAGTTTAGACTTACCCTTTAATTGCTTTTTCTCGTAGAATTAGAAAACCAATCAAACTTGTGATATTCAAGCATTGTTTCACAAACGATACTCGATTTTCAAATTCACACCTCGTCGGGAAACGACCTGGGATGGTTTTTTTTGGGATTTTACTTTGGGTAAAAGTAATTTTCTCTAAAACCCTCTTGGAATACTTACTCTCTCTATTATTGATATTATCCTATTATATATCTATATTATATATATATATATTTATATATACTAAAGGATACAAATCAAATAACACCTTTATTTGATACTATGAAGGTTCAAGCCTCTGAGGAAGTGGGTGAGGAATCAGATCATCCAACTGATTCCAATCAAATACCCATTATTGATCAACCATCTACATCCTCTCAACCCAAGTAGAAGCAGAAGTCTAAGAGAAGACAGATAAAGGAGGCAGAGGTTCCTCAAGATGAGACAGAGCATGAGGAAAGTGTACCCACACCTTCCAATGATCCACAACCTAGTGGTGAGGATAGCATGCAACTAACTGATTTGATGGTTTTATGTACCAAATTACAAGCACAGGTTCTTGATTTAGAAAAAGCAAAGGATGCTCAAGCAAAGGAGATTGTTGCTTTGAAGAAGAGGGTCCAGAGGTTGGAAAAGAAGAAGACGTCAAGAACTACAGGTTTGAAGAGACTAAAGAAAGTTGGTATGTCTAGGAGAGTTGAGTCCTCTAAAGATCAGGAGAGTTTAGGTGATCATGAAGATGCATCCAAACAGGGGAGGAGTATTAAAGATATTGATGCAGATGTTGAGGTAACTCTAGTTAATGAAACTCAAGAAAGGCAGGATGATGACTTAATGTTTGATACTGGAGTTCTGGATGATGATGAGGTGTTTGTGGATGTTACAACTGTTGAGAAAGAAGAGCAAAGTACAAAGAATGGTGAAGCAGTTACTACTGCTGGTGTTGAAGATAGTGCTGCTCCTACAATTCCTACAACTGTTGAAGAAACTTTGGCTCAGACTTTAATGGAAATCAAGGCAGCTAAACCAAAGGCAAAGGGAATTGTTTTTCATGATCAGGAAGAGAAGGTATCTGTATCTAAACCAACAGTTGTTGTCACACAACCCTCAGTCAAAGACAAAGGAAAAGGTATCATGATTGAGCCTGAAGTTCCTTTAAAAAGAAAAGATCAAGTTGCTCTTGATGAGCAAATGGCAAGTGATGTTCAAGCTCAGTTGGAGGCTGAAATCATAGAAAAAGAAAGGCTTGAAAGACAAAAGCAAGAAGAAGCCAACATAGCATTAATTGGATCATGGGAAAATACACAAGCTATGATGGAGGCTGATAGATTACTGGCTGAAAGGCTCCAAACAAAAGAAAGAGAGGAGTTGACAGATGAAGAAAAAGGAAAATTGTTTATGGAATTAATGAAGAAAAGAAGAAAACATTTTGCTGAACTAAGAGCATAAGAAAAGAGAAACAGACCTCCTACCAAGGCACAGAAGAGAACTCAAATGTCTACCTATCTTAAGCACATGGGTGGATATAAACACAAACAGTTAATAGGAAAGACCTATGATGAAATTCAAAAGTTGTTTGACAAGGAGATGAAGAGGGTAAATACCTTTGTGGCTATGAGTTCTGAGGCACAAGAAAGCAATGAAAAGAAGGAAGAAGGTAGTGAGGAGAAAGCTAAAGGCAGCAGAAAGAAGATGCTTGGAAGGAAAAGAGCAGGGAAAGAACAACAACAAGAATTCTCAAAGAAGCAAAGACTGGAGGAAGATAAAGGCTCAGATGAAGTTGAGGAAGTTGAAGATGATGATGAAGCTGAGCTGAAAAAGCATTTGGTGATTAAAAAGGATGAAGATATAGCAATTGATGCTATACCACTTGCTACCAAACCACCTATGATTGTTGATTACAAGCTTCTTAAAGAAGGAATAATGGTGCATTATCAATTGATAAGAGCAGATGGAAGCTCCAAGAGATATTCTTCAATGGTTAGAATGCTTTAGGGAATTAACAGAGAAGATTTGCTGACTCTTTGGAAGCTCGTCAAAACAAAGCATGGTGATATAAGGCCTGAAGATGAACATGAAAGAGTGATGTGGGGAGATTTTAAATTCATGTTTGAACCAGACATTAGAAGTCAAGTATAGAGAGATCTACAAGGTTATACAGTGACTGTTTGGAAATTGTATGATTCATGTGGAGTACACTTTGTCAGGTTTGGAAATATGTACATCTTCATGTTGGTTGAAAAGAGATACCCCCTCACACCAATAACAATCACCAATATGCTAAACAAGAAACTTTAGTCTGATCATTTGAATGAGATGTGCTATCAACTGCTCAAGCTTATGGTAAAGCAGCAAAAGGGTCAATAAAAGGTTTGAATGCATCTTCCTGAGTATGTTGAAGACTTTTAAAGAAGAAACTTGAAGATTCAGAAGATGAACATCAAGTTTATGGGAGGATTGTTGGGACTTAAAAGACTTCAAGGATTCTTAGAAGTTACTACTGCTCAGTGCTGCTGGTGAAAAGATTACAACTGCTGATTACAACTACTTGAAGACTTTCTACTATCAAGAGGACAAAGACGAATTAAAGAGATAAAGATTGTTTGGAGAACAAGAATACTTGTGAAGATAAGTATTGAGATATTTATGTACAAGATATACATAATGTATTTATTTAAAAGATTACGTTTATGTTTAGAAAAGATTAAGATATCTTAGGAATGTATTGTAAGCCGACTAGGACTCCTTAGTCTATAAAAGAAGGCTCTAGGGCATTAGTTAAGATATCAGTTTCATAAGTTTTCATAGTTGTCAAGTCGATTCAGAAAAGCTTCAAGGTTGTAAATCCTAGTACTAGTAAAGAGTACTCGTATTATTAATCTAATAATATTGGAGCGTTTGGTTATATCTTTGTTTGTTCAAGATTACTGTTTTATTCATAATACTTCTAGGTATTAAGGTGTAGATTCCACATACACTCTAGTATACATACAAAGTTTCTACGACAAGTTATTTTAGATTTATCCAAGGTAATTTAACCTTAGACAACCTAAGGAATCGATCTAGGATTGGGATCAACAAATACTATGCTTATAAAAATGCTAAAACTTATCAATATACTCTAACTAAGTATATTAGATGCGTTATAAGTTTAACAGAGTACATAAACGTTGTTACAACCTATAAATGTAGGTTTAAGTTTGCGTAAAATGTAAAACATACAATGTTTACATAAAATAGCAAAATAGCAATAGTACATATGAAATATGATTATAAGAAAATAAAATGTCTAGAACACCTAGACTAATCATAGTTTAATATTGTTTACGATTTAAGCTTACGCTATTAAATTTACATATTTACTTGTAAAAGTATTATCATTTAAAATCAAAATAATAAATGAAAATGAATGGTTAAATATTAACCTGAATTATACAAGTTGCTACATATTGCACCAGGAATGTATCAAATTCAAGCAAGACAAGACACCAATAAGGCTAAGAATGTTTTATCTTCTACATGACTAAGTGCTACTTCTAGTGTTAGAAGACGGTTGAGTAGAGATTCATTGTCCAAGAATAGTGTTGCCTCTCACACTAAGCAGTTATCAGAAAAAGTAGAAGTTTATGTTAAGACTAATAATAAATCAAATGTTGCATCTACAAATGCTGAGTTGAATAAAATTGTAAACTAATGATGACATCAAAAATGCTCTTATAGCAAAGAATGTATTGTGTGTTACTTGTGCTAAAAATATACTTATTCCATGTCATGATAACTGTCTTGCGAAATATAAATTGAATGTGCATTCAAAAGCAATGAGAGCCTTATTCACAACTTCAAAAGTAGTAAAATCTGTGTTTAATGATTCTATTATGGTAGTTTCTAAGACTAGATTTTCTCTTAGGACTGTTCAATCTAACTCTTTAGATACTAATCCCGTAGTTTCTAAGCCTAGGATTGTTCTGAACACTCCTTTAAGTGCCAAGCATAAGGTTTCTAGTGTGTTTTCTATGCGAAATAGTTCACTTAGCAACTACATGAAGAACAAAATTCGAACTAGTCGAATGTGTCAAAAATGGTACGAATTACAACCTAATGTTGGTTGGTTACATGTTCATAAGTCATCGAATGTCAATAATAGGAATTCTAAAACTAATACATCGGTGTCTGCGAAAAAATGGGTAGTTAAATTGTCCACTTGTCCATGTGTAGTATCTTCATGTGTTGTAGGTGGTTCAGATCGTTCTGTGGATTGTTGATAGTGGTTGTTCTAAGTATATGACGGGTGATCGTTCACTGCTGAAAAATTTTGTTGAGAAATTCTTAGGAACCGTCCGCTTTAGGAACGATCATTTTGCAACAATTATAGGCTATGGCGATTATGTATAAGGTAATATCACTATTTTTCATGTATACTATGTTGAAGGCTTGGGACACAATCTCTTCAGTGATGGACAATTCTGTGATGGAGATCTTGAAGTCGCTTTTCGCTCAAATACGTGCTATGTGCGAAATCTAGAGGGAGATGATTTGCTTACTGGAGAACGTGAAGCTAATTTGTATACAATCTCCATTCCAGATATGGCTACTTCTTCACCTGTGTGTCTTATGTCTAAAGCTTCTTCGACAAAATCATGGCTATGGCACCGTCGTCTGTCACGTCTCAATTTTGGTACCATAAACGATCTTACCAAACATGACTTGGTTGATGGTCTTCCAAAATTTAAATACGGTAAAGACCACATTTGTTCTGTATATGAGCGGGGAAAGAGCAAGAAATATTCTCATCCACCTAAAGTAGTTCCAAGTACTCATTCTAAGTTGGAATTGTTTCATATGGATTTATGCGGTCCTATGCGGGTATCATCAATTAATGGAAAGAATTATATCTTGGTAATTGGTGATGGTTATTCTTGATACACATGGGTATATTTTCTTTATACCAAAGATGAGACTCCACAGGTTATCAAGAATTTCATTGCTCAAGTTTAGTTAAACTTCAAAGCCAAAGTGTGCAAAATCCGCACTGATAATGGTACTGAATTCAAGAATACAACTCTTAAGGATCATTATGATAATTTAGGCATTATGCAATAATTTTTAATTGCTCGCACACCTCAACAAAATGGAGTAGTTGAAACACGCAATCGAACGCTTGTTGAAGCTGCACGCACAATGCTTATCTTTTCTCGATTACCGGAATTTCTTTGGGCCGAAGCCGTTTCCACTGCTTGTTTTACTCAAAATCGGTCAATAATTCATACGAGATACAACAAAACACCATATGAATTACTTCATGGCAAAAAACCGAATGTTGAGTACTTTCATGTATTTGGATCATTGTGTTACCCAACAAATGACCGTGATGATCTTGGCAAGATGAAACCTAAAGCAGACATTGGAATCTTTATTGGTTATTTGGAAACTTCTAGAGGGTTTTGAATCTATAATCTTCGAACCAAAAAGATTATGGAAACCATCCATGTCAAGTTTGATGAGATCACATCAACGGATTCTGAACAAAATAGTTCAGAACCCGCATTTCATCGATTTAACGATGATTCGTCAGTCGAGTCTATGAATACTCCTTCTAAAGACGATTTGGATAATTTGTTCGGACCAATGTATGATAATTACTTTAAGAAGAAGTCTCCAGACATGCCTATCAATTTCGCTGCACAACAAGATTCTATTCAAGAAGCATTATCATCATCATCTTCAATTTATGTTGACGAATAGGAGGATCCACCTCTTGTATCTTCATCTGACGAACAAACTGTTCCACTTTCGTTCTCTGAGGCTAATGAATTTATTCAAGAAGACTCTGCAGAACTTGATGACAATACGTTGATAACTCCTTATGATGCTCCATCAAACATGCATGAGTTCCACCAAGTTCAACCCTCAATTCACATATAGACAAAAGCTCATCTTTTAGAACAAGTAATTGGTGACTCCTCCAAACCTGTGATGACTCGACAAAGACTTTACACTAATTTTGAAGTATGTATGTATGCATTAATGGTCAGTACTATGGAACTAAAGAATATCAAGGAAGCTATGTCTAATCATAGCTGGATAGAATCTATGCAAAAAGAGCTGCATCAATTTGAGAGACTAGCAGTTTGGGAACTTGTTCCTCGACCAGAAGGAAAGAATATTTTTGCTCTCAAATGGCTTTGGAAGAATAAAAGTAACGCAGAAAACATTATTATTTGAAACAAATCTCGTCTTGTTGCAAAGGGGTACAAACAGGAAAAAGGCATCGACTTTGAGGAATCCTTTGCTCCAGTTGCTTGTCTTGAAGCCGTTTGAATGTTCATTGCTTTTGCTGCACATAAGAACATTACAATCTTTTAGATGGATGTTAAGACAACTTTTATCAAAGGTCCATTGAAAGAGGAAGTGTATGTCAGCCAACCTGACGGGTTTGTCGATCCAGATCATCCAGATCATGTCTACAGGTTAAAGAAAGCTGTATACAGACTCAAACAAGCTCCTAGAGCATGGTATGACAAACCGTCTTCATTCCTAATTGAAAACCATTTTACTAAAGGTATTGTTGACCCGACTTTGTTTACATGACGTTACGGGGGAGACATATTACTTGTTCAAATATATGTTGATGATATTATTTTTGGATCTACTAATCCAGATTTTTCAAAACGATTTGCAAATCTCATGAAAAGTAATTTTAAAATGTCTATGATAGGTGAACTAAAGTTCTTTCTTGGACTTCAAGTTCATCAATCACCCCGTGGCATATTCATTAGTCAATCACAATACACAACTGAGCTTTTAAAGAAACATGGTATGGATAATTATGTCTCCATGAGCACACCTATGGCCACTGAAAGACTGGACGCTGATTTACATGGCACTCCAACCGATCAAACGAATTATCGTCAAATGATTGGAGGGCTCATGTACCTAACAACCAGTCGTCCTGATATATCTTTTGCTACCTTTGTCTGTATTCGTTATCAAGCCTGTCCTACTGTAAAGCACCTCAAAGAGGTTAAGTGGATCTTTCGGTACCTAAGACAGACCTATAACATGAGTCTATGGTATTCAAAAGACTCTGGATTTAAACTAATTGCATATTCAGATGCAGATCATGCAGGATGTAAAGACGATTGCAAAAGTACTTCAGGTGGTATACAAATGTTAGGTGATAAGCTCGTGAGTTGGAGTTTGAAAAAGCAAGATTGTACTGCGATGTCTACCGCTGAAGCAGCATATGTTTCCTTGTTCGCGTGTTGTGCATAAGTCATCTGGATGCGTACACAATTATTGGACTATGGATACAAGTACAACAAAATACCGATGTATTGCGATTCAAAGAGCGCTATTGCCATTTCCTGCAATCCAGTTCGTCACTGAGTACAAAAAACATTGACATTAGTTTTTTTATTAAAGAAAACATGTTGAAAGGGTACAGTGGGAATTTCTTTGTCAGTACTGAACCACTTTTTCGGACCTATTTAATAAAGGTCTTTCGAAAGAATGCTTTAAGTATTTAGTTCATCGCATTGGTATGAGATGTATGATTCCAACTTAATTGGACAGTTTGACAAAGTTATCTTCTTGAAAAAGCTCATACATCAACATGTTTGTAAATAGATTTTGTTTTTCAAAAACGAAAAATACAAAAATATTTTCTTAATATTTTTCTTTAAAAAAACACACTTAACTTAAGTCATACTCAGATGTTTTTGAAATACAAATAGAATCATGGTTCGATTATTTTTCTCAAAAATACTTTATTTGATTCAGGATCATGATCTGAGGGGGAGCTATTGTAAAACATGTGCTTTTGAAAATTACCTTCACCTACACTACATGGATTTTTTAAACACAAAGTGATTTCAAAAGACTAAATAAAAACAATGATCTTTCGGAAGGGTATATTGTAACATCCCGCTCTGACAATGAGACAAAGAGTTACGTTATGGTGTCATATAAGAACATATAAACGCAAGCGGAAGACTTTATTAATCAAAATACCAAGTCATGAAACAAAATGACTTCTAACAGTATTAAATTCCAACAAAGTTAAATGAAAGAAATCTTCACAAGTAAGGATCTTAATCATTTAATCCAAATTAAAAAAGAGGTTCTTCTAAGGTGGGTCCTCTAAAAGCTCTACTCATCAACGCTCATATATCCAGCTTAACGCTTAGCAAATGCCGCAGGAAAAAAGAAAACGCGGTGAGTAACATTCAGTGAACTATTAATAATCAATAACGGTAATAAAATGAGGATTGAATGAAACAGATCACGAAGAACCTGCCAAAAACAAATCCAACGATATATATAGAACAATGGAATAGGATAAGAGTAATAAATCGAATGCCCACGATCCTAAAACAAATGTCTAAAGCTTACCCATGCACTTGCTTAGACCATAAACAAATAATTATGATAGTCCAATAATCAAATTACACAGGTATGCATTCCTGATGTACCAATGTGTTAAGTGGTGTATTGCTAACACACAACTCACTCTCACTGAACTGAAGGAACAAAGTACCTGGATGCATCCATACGTCCACTACAAAACAATTCATATCCTATACTCAATGTAAACTGACGAGTAGACATACATATGTAAACTAATATATCAAAGGCCATCTTTCAAAATGGGAAAGCCGTGAGACCAATTTAACAACGCCACAGATTTGTGTCATGCCATTGGTGCATCAATGACATGGTCATGGTACCTCCATGACTAGATACAAATAGATCGGGCAAAAGCTAGGCAAAAAGGTATCATTGATCAGTTTTATATAATCATACATGTAAACGGAATCTAGTATCATATTCAAAACAAGAACAAACATATTCATAAAAGATTTTCGAATCAATCGGATTGTCAAAATCACATGTGTCATGATATTACGGTAGCAAATCGAAGGAATGTCAAAAACGAATATAAATAAATCAAGTAGGCCAAACAAAGAGAATGAAGTGTCCTTACTAAGTGTCGGTATCTGGTTCGAATAACGAACGAACAAAAGCATGTTTGTTAAAACGAGTTCAAAGGGTTCAATGAAATTATTAAATAAGGTAGCAAACAAATAGTAGGTCATAAATAATGATTTCAAAAGAGCAAAAAGTTACGGATCAAATGTCATGAGAATCCTTAAAAGAAAGGATAGAATATCTGTACCTTAGCGAATGTACACGGAAAGAGACACACACAAATGGAAGAAAATCACAAAGACGTCATCGGATCAATTGAGGATGGAGAGGATGAGATGAACACAATCACACCACAAGGATTACACCAAAAGAATGGAAAGATGGCACACATTATACAAAATAGAAAACATTTAAGAACCACCGATTCTTCTTTCTTGCTTGGACCTTCAATGGAGGATTACACACAAATTGTAGAATAAGAATTTTGAGAGAATGATGAGAACGGGAGAGAGGGGAGGGCCGGATTTATAAGGATGGAGAGAAGGGGGACAAAATCTTTTTATTGATTTAGAAGATTACCAAATGTTTATCTTTATCCCTTTACACTCTTTTCCCAAAATAAGTTTTATTACAAAAATTAAAAGATGTTGGTGTTTATTCACCCCTATGGCCGGTTATGGATGAAGGAGGAGGGGGGACAAAAATTATTTTCTTCCATTTTTAAGTTTACACAAATATTTACTAAAACCTTTTTACTCTTATTACTAAAAATAGGTTTTAAACAATAAAGAAAGGTAAATAAACCTAAATAACCAAAATTCAAAATATTTTCTTATTAAATAAAAGGGGGCTGGATTTTATACCTTTTATTTAGGAATTTATATTTTTTTATTATATTATACATCTTATTTATATCCTTAATTTTTATAGATATTTATATAACATAATGTTTTTTGTTTCCACAATTCTTTGATTTACAACTTTAGTTATATTCAAATTGACAAAATGAATTGAAATTCAAATTTTTGGGTTTTAAACTCTTCCCCTCTAAAAATAAAATTTTGTCCTCAAAATTGAAATAGGTAAATGAATTCAGGGCTATTCAGATTACCAAAGATGACACGATTGGCATGACAAACGATAGGGGCGCGATGATCAGCCAACCTAATTTCTATACCAAGAATAAATCGCAATCACATCAGTTCTAGGGAGACAAATTTGTAAAAGGAATTCTTATATGCAAAACGAAGCGGACAGTCGGATATTCGTGGTCAGACTTTTCATAGGCGTAGATACTCGATAAGGTATAATTAAGTAGCGTAGGGAAGATGCTAAGGTGTTTGGCAAATGAAATCAGAATCACAGGATGTGTTGCACCCGCATCAAATAAGACAAAAAAACAGCACGACCGTTCAAAAAGAGAGTTTCCGAAACTGTACCTGAAGAGTTAGCTGCCTGATCCTTGGTCGAAGAAAATACTCGCGTCTTAGCAGCAGGTAATCAACGAACGAAACAACGAAGACGATTCAGAGTTAAGATCAAAGTTACGAAGAACGATATATATCAATATATAAAAGGAAGCATAATGTCTCCCATTCCTCACAGGTATATCCTAGGTTTTTACAGGTCTAAATGGCTTGATACCTTAATTGTAAAATCCGCTATGATAATGAGACAAATTAGTTACGTATAGGTGTCATATCAGAAACATATAAACGCAAGCGGAAGACTTTATTAATCAAAATACCAAGTCATGAAACAAAATGACTTCCAACGGTATTAAATTCCAACAAAGTCAAATGAAAGAAATCTTCAAAAGGAAAGGTCTTAAATCATAAATCCTAATAAAAAGGGTTCTTCTAAAGGCGGGTCCTCTAAAGCTCCTACTCTCAACGCTCATATCCCAGCTTCCCGCTTAGTACCTGCCACAGGAAAAGAAAACGCGGTTGAGCTAATGCTCAGTGAATAGATATAATAATAATAACGGTAATAAAATGAAGGAATGAACAAAACGAATATCGATAACCTGCCAAACGAATGCCAAACGATATATATAGAATAATGAATAGGATAAGAGTTGTAACACCCCCAAATTGGGTCGCAGCGGAATAAGGGTCCGGGGCGTGTTACTTCTCAGATCAATAACACAAGATA